>JAOXNQ010000007.1:2712104-2746638 GCA_028571165.1 Hypoxylon perforatum
TCTCTCGACCAGCGCCGTCGCGTCCGCCGTGCTGAGCGTGACGTGCGTTGACCCTTCGCCATGCACGTGCGCGAATTCCCCGCGGGACCCGCGGCCTAGACGCGTGCGGACTTCTTTATCTACGTCCTTTTCAGAAGAGGAAGAGGAAGAAGGAAAAGACCGCAGAAACAGCGCCTGATGCAACGGCCCCTCAAGCCCAGAATCCCTTACCTCAAACAAGCTCGGGTTCGCCTTTGCCAGCGCCGCCAAAAACGCCTTCTGCCGCTGCACGACCTCCTCCCGCGCCTGCTCCGTCGTCTGCCGCTGCGGCGCCACGAACGTCGGCACCGCGGGCCTGTCGCCGGGTCTCCCGCGCCCGCGCGCCCACGCCGCGAGATACGACTTTGTCGCTGCAGGCCCGTACAGCGCCGCGACGTCGGAGGCAGAGGTGAAGGAAGAAGGGACGGGTGACCGTGTGTCCCGCCGCGCGAAGGGGTGCAGGAGTGTCTGCGCGAACCACCCGAACATGTTGTACGGGACGCCCCCGCGGCCGAGGGAAAGCCATTCCGTGTAGCAGGTCCACGCGTAGGTTAGGAGGGGCGTGGCGGCGGCAAGGGTGAGGCCCGCGGCGAGGAGGAGGGGTTTTTGGTTTGCGCGCAGGCGCAGGGGGAGGGTGGTGAAGGGGCGGTTTTGGAAGATGCTCATGGTTGCTCTTTGGGGATGTGATATGATGGTAAGGGCTAAGTCTAGATATGATGCAATGGGTTGGGTAAGAGGAAGAGGTAAGTCGTGGGTAGTATATAATACGGGTATGTAAACGAGTAGTAGGTTATTCGAAACAGGTTACGGCCGGGTTACCACCCATATAAGCGAGTTTCTCGTCTCGGATATAACCAAACAAGCGCGAAGCGAGCGATGAGCGATGATGCAAACACACGATAACTTGTTGTGTTGTACGTACACGTGTGTGCGATGTGAGCTGGTTGGAAGTTGTCCGGGCGGCAAGCAACACAGTAATGCCCAATTCCTAACCACGTAGGTAGCCGCGAGTCGTAATTCGTGAGTAGAATTAGAAAAGGGGTTGTTTTCCTTCGTGCCTTGTTTCTGGGGTTCGAATGAAACGATTTGTTGAAGCCCAACCAACCGGTATATAATCTCCGAGTACCAAGAATCGATTACCTTACGACGTTGCAGTAGAAAAGAAAGAAGAAAAAAAAATAAACTCAACATAGATTTATGAGTCCTGCGTGGACTACCAACCTACATGAGAGACCTAAACTAAGAAGAGCTTACGGCGACCGGCGGGCGGCTGGATGGAGATAGAAGTAGTGGTGTGATGTCAGGCGAGGCGAGGTCAAAAAAGGACTCATCCAATCATAATCGCGATGCCTCATCCTCCTCGAACCTTGAGTTCATCCGGGGGAATGTATGCGGTGCGCGAACTGGCGAAACCCCGCGAAATCCACCTGGGAATATAAGACATATAGATTCTATGAGGTCGATTAAAAATGGCTAGTCTCAGTCGGGACGATCCGAGCGACCGAAGTGCCGAATCTGATAAGATGGTAGATCTTCTTGAAATGGTCGGCCCAAGCGCGATCGCGATTGAGCATCTGACTCTCATCTTCATGGGAATTCGCGAATACATCACTCAAGTCAGGTAGGTATTCCGGATCCGTTAGGTATGTTTCAATCATCAATTCCTATGTATAATAGTCTTCTTTCGCAACCGCGGCATGTTCTATAATCTAGAAAACATTTCATGTCCCCATGCACATATACAAGGTTCCCTCTCTCGCTCTCGCTCTCGCTCTCCAGAATGGATCCAACCACCAAAAAATCATGCAGTGAGGAGCGTTCTCTAGCCGCCTCATCTTTCATAAGACAATTAACCCAAACCCCAGCCATCCGTCTTGGGCTTACCATTAATAACCAAACCTGCCAAAGTGCCACCACCCACAGCTACGCATGACACTCGTTACCCTAGCGTACCCAACCAACCCAACATCAATATTCAAACCACTACCTTCTCTTCACTCCTCACTTCTTTTCACGGAAGAGGCTTATTCGCAAACCCCAACTCCTGGTTCCCGCCGTGAAACACCACGAACTGCGCCTTGAGGAAAACATCGCCATAGATCACTTTCCCTCCCGCCGCCGCCGCCTGGATGCCGCCGAAGCACGTGGTGGCCGTCTCGAAGTCGTTGGTGTCAACGGGTGACAAATTGATAAAAGCGGCGGGGATGACGGCCTGGTACCCGTCGATAAGCGCCGTATAGTCGGGTAGTGTCGCGCTGCAAGGGAAGACGTAGCCGCCGGCGTCCGCGTCCATTGAGGCGCCTGTGACTTGCGCGTAGTACGCGTCGACGATGTCCTGCGGGAGCAGCAGCAGCGTGGTACCGGTGTCCGCGATGGCCTGGTGCGGCGCCGAGACCGCTTTGCCCCCGGCGATTTGGAAGCCCTCCGAGTCGAACGTCCAGAAGCCGGTTGACGCGTTGACCGGCACGTAGGTAATGTCGCCGGTGAATTCCGTTGTATCGATGAAGCCGAAGTTGTAATTCCCAGCTATGACCAGTCAGTACAACCCAACTCAGCTCAGCTCACAGAGGAGACACGAGCTGTATAAGTAAGTAGGTCATCAACTTACGTTCGCCTTTCTTGAGGTTAGCCGTGAATAGCGGAGACGCAAGGGTTGTCGCGGCGTTCTCCCAGAACGTCTTCTGCTTGTTTGGCTGGACCTGATTGATAGAGCCGAAGGCCAACCCGACGAGGCCGTCGCTGTCTGGCCGCGCCGTAAACCCCACCGAGACTTTAGTGGCCGACTCGACGGCCTGGTCCTCGACAGTCACGCCGCCGATCGACACGACGTCGAGGTACACGTTCCCGCTGGAAGAGCTGCCGTCGCCGTAGGATATCGCCCACGACTCATCCCCCAGCTTGCGAGCGGTTGAGCTCTGCGCGATATCCCACACGGTCTGGCCCAGAACCTGGTTCGCTGGGGTCTCGGTGCTGAAAACCCAGAGGTCTGACGAGCCGGTGTCGAAGTCCAGCATCAGAGTCTGCGCCGGAGTGCCGATCTCTACCGGGGAGAGATATTCGACATCGAACGGCAGAGGCGTTGCCTTCACCTCGCCTAGAAACTTATAAGCATCTGTAGTACCTAGAAACACACGGCCGAAAGAGAGAACACGCACCTTGAGAGTCGTCATCCGTATCACTTCCACTAGATCCAGTACCGTTGTTTCCCAGCAGACCCAGCTCCTCCAAGATCTCTTCTATGGTAGAGAGCAGGTCGTCAGGAATGGGCGTGCCGTATTTCGAGTACGCCTTGGCCATCGCCATCGCACCCCGTCCTTTGTACTGGCCAGAGAACCTCTCGTTCGGCACCTGGTTGATCTTGAACGTCATTCCGCCGAGGGTCTGGATCTCGTACACAGATTTTATCGTCTCGCGCTTCTGGACGCGCGAGGCACCGGCGCGCCGCACGGGGCTGGCCGATGCCAGGTCCTGGCAGCAGAAAATGTAGGCCGCGACAGCGGCAGCGGTGTTGCTTGTAACCTTCATGATTATTGTGCTGATGTGTTTTTCTGAGCTGATGTATTATTCTAGATGCAAAAAGAAGGAATGACCAGAAGTTAAATATCTATCGAAGAGATATTCCCAAAAAGAATCGAAGAGACGACCGCTCAACTGAGGCTTGGTCTGGTGAACCGCAGGAAACCCGAACCCGCAAGCCTACCTAAGAATAGAAAAAAAGAATGAAGGGCAAACACTATCAAAGCGAGGGACAGTTCGAAGAGGCGGAAGAAGGAGAGAGGGAGGGACAGAAAAGACACACAGAGAGTGAGTGAGGTGTTCGCGTTGAGGCGGTCCTGTATGCGGTTATTTGGCCTACCGGTAAGCCTCCCCAGGGGTTTCATACCAAACCTCGGAACAGCTGTCCCGGGCGGTCTCTGCCAGGCGCAAGCTTGTGCCTTGCATGGGGGAGGTAACTACTAGTCACCAGGGCATATGAGGCTTGTTGGTATCCTCGGGTCCCAACTTGTTACAGAGCCAGGCTCGAATAATGTGGGAGGACGATGGTCAGGGAAGATCATTCATGCCTTGCTGCCTCGCCCTGTTACTGTTACAGGATTTCATACGACAAACCTCAAGCCTTATTTCAGTAAATATCAACTTTGACAGCCAATCAAATTAAAAACGGAACTAGTATAGTTATCTAGCCTTCGCCCTCGAGAGCAAACATTTCAAATAACGCTGATGTGAAATGGCTGTAGGTTAGGAGGTAGATGATGAAGAGGATTAAAAATAGAGTGTTCAAATTCACTAGTAGAGGCTGAGGTAGGTAAGGGTTAAGCGTCCGTGCGCAAAGCTTGAATTTTAAGGGAGAGAGTGACAGGCGTGACAGGGGAAGAGCATTGCGGTTTCATAACCCACGTGAGTTGCTACGTCAAAAGTGCAGTTATCCTACAGTTTACATAAGCCCATGACATCCAGGACCGGCATTTGATCTCTCTAGTTACCTCTTATATACAAGGGTAAGTCGGGAATAGATTCAATAGTTCATCTTTCATCCCTTCGCCAAGGCCACACACAGCAAATCACAACAAGTCCCAACAACGCAAATAGATTTCATCTTTAGACCATACAAAGTCTATTCCGTATAGCAATCGAGTACTCCCAAGACGCTGCTTTTTATACCTGATCCGCTATGATTTGCGCCAGCGTCCGGCCCGTAGCAGCAGATGATACCGTAACGCCTCAATACACGCCCCAATACACTATTAAGCCTAGAGCCGTGGTATGTAATTGTACAACAAATGAGAAATCCGCACTCGTCCCAGTTGAAACATTATCCCCGGTCCGCTGATACCTCGGTATCGATGCAATGAATGTGGATACAATAAATTAGTTACATTTTATCTGGTCCGCCATTAAATAGCGATTCTTCAATGATGTTCATGGTCGTGGTCACCATGGCTATGATCATGATCGTGATCGTGCTCGTGATCATGGTCATGATCATGAGCCGCCGAGTGACTGGATCGACGGCTGGAGCCTGCCTTAGAGCCGGGAAGATTACAGCATCCCTGACCCACGCAATCTTCTACACATTCCAGGAGGCACACGTCGCCCCCGTAGCGCGGCGATGTTTGTCCGTCTAGAGTCGTAGAGCCGTCGTCGATGTGGTTACAATCCTGGTCCAGGCAGAACTCGGGCTGGATGGTGGCACTGTGGATTCCGTATGCGTGGAGACACTTACGCGCCCGCTTAGCAAGCTCCATATACCGCTCAGCTCCCTCCTGCGTGGTAGGGAACGCGACTTGTACATGCATGGAAGCAACCACCTTGGTATCAGAAAGCTGCCAGATGTGGACATGATGGCAGCTGATTACTCCGGGAAGAGCCTGGATATCCTCCTTGATGTCCTGGAGATCGATATGATCGGGTGTGGCCTGGAGCAGTACTTGGGCCGTCGCCTTCGTAAGGGGAATCGCAGATCGGAGAATGATGAGGGTGATAAACAGCGACACAGCCGGATCGGCATAGAAACGTCCGGGCCAGTCGGTAAGCCAGATAATCAACGCGGTAATTATAACACCAACGTTTCCTAGCGCATCGCCCAGCACATGAAGAACCATTGCGTTCATGCCCATATCGTCGTGACTGTGACCATGACCGCCCTTCTTCTTGGACTTCGACTTAGGTCGGCTATGGTGATGTTCTCTATGGATTCCTGAGTCACGCCTAGCATGACGTGTATGCGGACCCGAAGGGCTAATATAGTGGTCCTTATGCATGGTTCCATTGTCCGTTCCCCGCTCGTTTGTAATTAGGGGCGTATTCTCGTCCACAGCCGATTCGTTAATAGGCGAGTTGATAGAGTACTCGTCGTTGGAGCTCTCGTTTCCGTTCTCATCCCCATTACAGGTTGATCTACTATGTTCGATGATATCTTGTCTGAAGCTAGACGGGTGGATGCTAAAACCGTCGATACTAGTGAGGCGGCTGTGCTTAAGGCTGCTTCCCCGTCGATGGTCCCTCCCTCTAGGCATAGAACTCCGGCTGCCGTGTCGCTCGTGGTCCGACTTCTGTCCGTTCTCGGATGGGTCGAATTGTATATGACGGATGGTGGCTGGCGAGGCATTCGCGGCTCGGGCCCTCGCTATCGCCACCTCGGGTAGAATATCCATTATTGGGCCGTCCTCGTCTTCCAAGGCCTGAGTCGCGCTAGCCCTGCCCTCTTCGGCCGCAGCCACATCATCATGTTGGTGAACGTGCTCGTGCCCGTGCTCGTGTTCGTCGTGAGAATGGTCGCCATGGTCGTGTCCATGTCCGTGTCCGCCCAAAACAAGAAATCCGACTAGGTTGGATGCCAGGCCAAAACTGCCAACGATAAGGATGAGGACTGGGTTCGATACTTCTTGGGGCTCGAAGAATCTCGTGATGGCGTCGAGGATGATGGATATGCACAGAGCAATCAGGAAGACGGCGTTGAAGGCAGCTCCGAGGATTTCGGCTCGGACCCATCCGTAGGAAAACTTGTTAGTCGTTTCCTTCTTCGCAACAGTTACAGCCCATAAACCGATGACCAGAGAAATGATATCGTTCAGCATATGAAATGCGTCTGCCGTCAGCGCGAGGGAATGGACCATGAATCCTGTTATCAGCTCTACGAGGAAGAAGACGATATCGATGGTCAGCATAATGCTGATCCTCGTCGTCTTGGACCAAGCCATCTTGACGATATTGTCGTGTCCCGGCCGAGATCGTTGGGTAAAAAGATCCGACAAATTTGGGACAAACGACGAGGTTTGGGATTACGCAGTAATATGTAAGAAGGGTAGATTATGGTGTGGAGGAAGAAAGAAGATTAGTGGCGATTGTCTAGAACTCGCCCCGGGGAAAAGTAAGGTAAGGAGATAAAAAGAAAGAGGTGCAAAGTGAACTATTGAGAGTTGCCGCTAGGTGGCTGTTAGACTCTACTGATTGTGGCCATGCGACTCTTTGCCTACTTCGGATCCCCTATTTTGGTGAAATTATGATGAAGTTGGGTCAAGGCGAAAGAAGTATTATGATATGAAACAAATTGAAGAAACTTAGAATGTCAGGATGTAACCTGGATGAAAGAGAATTCGGTTGCTGAGCACGGCCTGCAAGGGTACATCCTAGGTAGAAGGATTTGTGTGGAGCCGAGATAGTGGACAGTGGTTATCGGGTCGGAGCACTATTCGGAGACTAAGAATAGCGGGGGATCTTTTTGGTTATCAGATGAACTTTCTTTGTTCTTGCGCAATCCGTTTTCTTAAAGAGAGGGAATTTGTCTAGGTGCTAGTGATGACGTTATCATGTCATAGAAGTTGGCGCTTATTCTTCCAACGCATATTGGGATTCGGTCTTTTTATTGGGCAGCTTTTTTCAATTTAGTTGCATAGTAGATAGTAGAATCCCAAGGAGATGGAAGCTGGCATGAACTGTCCAATATAATATGAGGTAGAGTTCCCGTGGTACCGAGGTACAAAACCGCCACTCTGTCAACCCCTTAGATCTCTTCGTATGACCGATCGATCGGGGTTTCCAGCAGCATCGACTGTAAATTGCGAACTAATCGCTGACCGTGACCGTGACCGTGACCGCGACCGCCGGATAATAGTTTGTGAGGCACGAGGTAGAAGGATGATCTCATTTTTTAATTCTTTTCAGCTGACGATATTTATATGTCTAAGCTATCCTCGGAAGACGAATTCCCCCATTTTACTCCATCTTCCCCATCTCACGCGCCGGAATGTGCGCCTCAATGACGACTCCCTACCTGGCTCCCTAATTAGGTATCTTCAGCTTCCAGGTGGAAATTGAGCTTTCCAATATTGGACTATTGGATGCATTCCGCTTGTCATTGTTACTTCAGTGTCTTTAATTTCGATCTCTTAGCCAATCTGAGAGTTGACTGCAGGCAAGGGGCGCCAAATATATGCATCTAACTTTTAGGTACATAAGAGTTTAAGTCTAGATCATACCGACATAGTAGATCACCTCCACTTTAGGGGTCGCCAGCTTCATGATCTCATAGCACGTCTAACAAAACTCCCTAGGCGTATCAATTCCCTCTAACATCTAGAAACTGTGTAAATTGCATAATGAGAAGCTTAAGAGTTTTAATTCTTTCATATTGTATCTTTCAGCTAAACACTTATTGATGTAAAGTATTTTTCCATCTTAAACCTATTGCTTTCATGTCATTACACCAACTTCAGCCACAAGATGGATACCACGTTCTAGATTCTCTAGTCGTCCTTTTATTTAATAAAATCAAAACGCCTTTCAACTCTTCAACCGAGATGACACGACTAAGCAGTAGCCCTGAATTCATGAAGTTTCTGTTTATCAATCTTTATCAGCCAATGGCAGGTTAGATGGCGATATGAAAGGTCGGAAACTGGAAGTCCTGTAGTTCGGCTCGGTGTAAACCAGATCGGGGAACACAACTATTATATCCGATCATGCACTCTCAGAGCACAAGTTCTCGGATATGTAAGACGATAGTGCGAGCCAGATGATCTCGGATAGGTACCCGTTGTCATCTTGAACTACCGTCCTAATTTTCTGTGGCTGGCCTCGATCATTGGCCCCTCAGAAGAACGCCTCTAATTAAGTGGCTTGTCAAAAAGGAGGCGTTTTTAGACTGTCATGACTAATATCAACGCTGAAATAAAGCTTACGACTGAATCTTCGATTGAATCCTTGTGCAACATGCCTTCAAGTCAGTAATCATCCACGAATGGGGAATATAATTGCCAAGCTATCAAAGAGGGCAGTCCCTGTGTAATGACAGGATGGCGAATCAGAGGGAACTTCAAAGGAAAATGCGGCGGTATAGTGACCTCGATGACATTGTCTCCTGTTGGATACATTGTGGCTCGACACCCATTACGTTTCATATCACAATTGTTACCGCTGCTAATAGAAGAAATCATGTTAGTACACCCTGGTGACTGCGGTTTAGTCCGACGATCTTGCCCCTAATAATTAGGGCTATCGTTCGATAATTGGTGTCCCAAGCTTAACCATCCATGGTAGTCATCAAGACGGTATCTTGAACTCAGCAGTATCAATCCCGGCGCATTTGCAGATTAGTTGGCTACCCCGTCTAGGTTATCTGGGTTGTGTAATGGCGGGTAGGTTGACTGCTGGCTTATGTGACGTCTCATTAGACGATAGGAGAGCATCCCCTATAATCGAAGCCCATATATGTCAGCCTGAGGCTCGGGGCAGGGCTAGATTCGGAATATATCGCTCTGTTATAGTCCAAGTGCTGAGTTAAGGTCTGGGAATCCTTGGGGAAATACTACCAAGCTTTGGGCATCAACCACAGACCAGTCGTCATAGCACCTCTTCGTGACCTTCGCAAAGCGGGGAAACTCGCTCACGCATGTTCTCACCGACCCTAATACGGATGGAAAATGAAGAAGCCCTGCAACTGAGTAGTGGCAAGCATCGTCTAAGGACCTGGCCGCGGAAACAGCGGGACGTAACAGTCCATCTGGTCGCAGGAGAGCACTATGCTGCCAAGCATTCGATGCATGTCGGCACTGTACGTCAACTCCTACGACCCTCCTGTATAAAAAGCAATGCCGGTGGGGGCGATCTAGGGCCGTACCGAAACCTAGAAGCGAGGGTCGATATGTGGCGAGAATCTGTAGGATGCGCGAGAAGAGGGTCGATGCATATCGGAACGGGGCGCATCCTACGTGGGCTCGCAACCTTATATGCCTGGTGTTATGGATTCGCACGCACGTCGACGGGCTTCGACGACGTAAAACCGAAATAAATGATCCTTGGGTTGTTCCCAACTGGTCGAGCCACGGATAAGTTAGTTAGGTATGCGGGGGACATATTTACCAACTTTCGGCTATTGTTGAGTAGGTAGTGCGCACCTAAGCGAGGACAGATGCAGTCGAGATTGATGGTGCAAGAGGGGTTACCCATAGCCGAAGAATGTTGAGTTAGACTAACGGTGCCGTTATAGCCAGAGGATCGTGACCTATATTGCGACCTTCTCAAGGGCTCCAGGACAACTTGAATGTTATTCCCGTGTGGAAGCCCATCAGCTATCTCATTCTCATGTTATGTTGACTCGAAGCTTGCTTCTTTGTCTACTACTAGTCTTAATGCGGTTCCAAGAACCGATTCACGCCAAAGATCGAGACGGCTGGCTTGGAAACAGATCATCTATAGTATAGTAATGGGAGGCAATGGTAGCCGTCGGCCAGACGTGCCTCGTTGCGAAATGGGCTTACCGCATGGCAAACTCCCACGCTCGGGAGTTGTAGAGGGTGGTGACTTCGTCATGCTAATATGTGTATCGCGAAGATCTATGGCTTGGCCTCTCGGAATAGTGTGACATCTTCAGGCTCTCTGAGTTGCCGTGGGGGTTGTGCTAGGAGTCATCTGTCACTGATACGGAACGTGATGAATGTTATAGAGTGTTGGTACCGATGGTGAAGCCGAACAAAGTAGCCAAGAGCTACGGTTTGGAAGTATCGGCCCCGATATGCATAGCAGAGTACATATCCAGACAACATAACGCACCATGAGGAATGGCAGGGTAATAGAGGCCATTTCAAGCCCACTAGACAACGCATAACCTTGGATTGAGTTTTGTTGGTATCGCCACACACGCCGGACGCCTTAGAGTCGTCTGATTGCGGACGCGTAACAGAAGATTGCCAGTGATTTCCCGACAAACGAATATCCAAGGCTTAAATCTCTCTGCTGCAAGATGGCTCAGTATGCGATCAGAACGCCGACGAGGGACAGCATTGAAGATGTTCTCATATAGCCTAGGAACGTCCGTTTGAGGGCTACCTCAACAGGTTAGCCGTTGTATGTGCCA
Source organism: Hypoxylon perforatum (assembly GCA_028571165.1). NCBI lineage: Eukaryota > Fungi > Ascomycota > Sordariomycetes > Xylariales > Hypoxylaceae > Hypoxylon > Hypoxylon perforatum. The sequence continues at coordinate 2,722,978 of JAOXNQ010000007.1, forward strand.
AGACAACAAGAATATTGTGCAACTAAATCACATATATGGCTATCAAAGCCGCTCCCGCATGTACTTGCCCCTTTTTGGACGATCACTCTCATCGGAGCGTCGAACGGAGTCTCTAGATTGAATCTATATCGACGCGTCCTAATTTCTGTATTAAGGGCAATAAGACGTTGGGATAAGATTGATAAGCACCACGTGCGTGAGAAAGTCGACGTGCAACTCCTGGCACTCCAAACCCCGAACTGCGGACGGCACAATGCTGCAGGAGAACCGAGTTGCATTAGTCGGTCAGCTATCCAGCCACTAGGCGAGGGAAGCAAGATGTGACCCCCAAGCTTTGGGATAGTCTCTAGCGAGGCCGCGTTATGGCAAGACTTGGTGCATAGCCCTTCAGCCACAATATGCAGGCTGCAGGTAAAATTGATTGACTGACAGGCCACGGATAAAACTTCCGAGCCAATCTAGTCCAAATCCGATAACGATTTATACAGGCTTGATGATGGGTATGTATGCATGCATGTAAAAGCTCTTCAGCAGGAGAAAGTAAGAGGTAGATATGGACAAGGAATGATTCAAACATACTGAGATGATCCCGAGTTACCTACTCCCCCTAAAATTGTGCTACCAACGAATCACCTTGAGCATAGGACGTCGGTTCTCGTGGCGTTCGGCTACCTGCTGGACGGGTCTGGGACGATGGAACAGCGGAACAGAGTGGCAGGTCGATCTGCTCCACACCCTGCTCTCCTGCATAGCAAGGTGAGCGGTGCCTGGTTCGTGGTCGTGCCGGCCCACTATCGATCGAGAATCACAACGATTAAACTCATTTCTAGAACACATCTGTGCGTCTACTGCCCTTGTTTCATATGTATACCGAAGCCAAGTCGATCAAAGCAACGGTGCTAATGCGAAAGTAACGGGTTATGCAAAGGCGAGAGGACCGCTAACTCCTTGCAGCAACACATGTATTGGGAACTTACCTTAATTCGTCTCTTCGTATTTTAGCGCAAAGACGATGGCAGCAACTTCTAAACTCGGTACTATCCGAGATGATACGTATGATCCGTGAGACTAGCCTGATAGCTATCCTGGTCAATTAAGGATATCGATACGATGGAGAGCCGGAGAGCTACCTATCGAATTCTGTGAGTGCAGCGGAATGTAGGGATTTCGTTTCCAGACCATTAGTAAGTCGGAACAATGATCTTGCAACGTCCTTATTTTAATGGAGGGGAACGAGGCTGACCGGGATATAAGTGTGACATACCTATTGTGTCGAGCTGACAAAGTGTTGGGTGAGTTGGAGTAGGAAATAGGGCCGCCGGGGAAAGATGTTTCAACGGCGGATGCATGAAGAGCTAGTGTGGGTCAGACGGCCCGCCGAGGAGAGTCGGCTCTGCTTCAAGGTCCAAGATGGATATCGGCGCGGGTTGCGTCATTGTATCATGATAGCGATCTATTACATTAGACATTATAATCTGTCATTCGATAGACTAGAGTTGTAATTGATAAGTACTAGGTAAACACGATATAGTCGTAGGCAGCTAGGTAGGGCGAAAGCGGTACCGTCAAAGATAGGAAAGATAGGCGAGAATATGCCCTGATATAGGTCTTCAAAAGCCCGGGAACTCGGGTAAACATATTGTGACACTGGGCTCGTTTATTTCAAGTCGCGGAGATTTCGATCGTGCATGTTGAGCTATCAGAGCGGCCAAGATTTGCGTTTCGATCGGATTACCGAATGGAGACTTAATCAACCTTGTTTCGATAAGGCGAGTCTGCTTGCACACCTAGGTGAGCCAGAGAATCGATTAATTTAAATGCCTGTAAAGGTCTTGAGACGTCGATAGGTGAGCTATCCATACGCAGCACGGAGGGTCGTCAGTGAGGGTAGGATACCGGAGATGTGGTATGTGGTATCTACATCCCCATTGCCTCGAGGTGTTCCTCACCAGAGGGTTGAGCTACCATGTAGCCTAGGTAGGTTCCGAGAAAGCCGACTTGCTTTGGTTGATGGAAAGAATTCCGCCGTGAGGATCAATCGTTAGACTTCGACCCGACGTGTCTTAAGCTGTACCGAGGCCGAACCAAAATGCAAAATGCAAAATGCAAAATGCATGTCTCACATGAAATTGTCCCTGGCCACTAGGCATTATAGCTGCGCCGAGACGATGCCATTTTACTGCAGCCGGGTGCGTGGAAGCCGTAGGTCTAGCTGCTGGGATAGGGTACTTGGGAGACTATTTGGATCCGGTTTGGGACAATGAAATGTTGTAGACTTCATGTGGGTAGGTTCGATTCAACGGATAGTCTTGGAAACTGGGGAAGCGTTTGCGGTTTAGCAGTTGAGGAAATCTAAGGGAATAATCCGCTATTGGACACCGGCGCTTCTATGCTAGCTTATCCCGATTGGTGTCCTCCCGGGCCGTAAATCCGATGCGTTTTAGTGGGTGATAATCGGGTCCCTCACAAGCGGGACCAAACTTTTAGAGGGCTGCAGGGGAGGTCATTGGTAAACAGTCTCACAATTTTCCTAACCCAGAAACCCGCTACTTCCAATGCATGATCACTTACATGCAGCATGGCCTTCCTGACTCCTTGACTACCAACCTAGGTAGGAGGTACCCAGGGTAATTTGGTATAGCTGAATACCTTGAACCTTGAGATACCATTATTTCGTCAACTCTAAAAAAACAACGACATCTTGTTCCGACTTGACCAAAAGTGCCACCATGTTATCTTCAACGTTCTACCTAGCTTGCATTTCAAATGCCTTACAGATCAACACATCTCATCCGGGCTAACGGAAGATATGTCTTGAATTAATATTCGTATAGTCAGGCTGTTTACGGTCGACTCTATCGAGAGCCTCCCGAGTCCCGATAGGGAATATAGATATCAAATACATACCTGCGAATGTACTATAGTGGCAGGCAGCTAATAAAGCTGGGCTTAGACGAGGAGCGGCGGCTACGTAGATGCCAATGCTTCGCTTGAAAAGGACTCGCCTTTTACATTAGCGTCTCCGACGTACAAGGCTATCCGATTCGCTCTCGCCTCCGTGCATCTCTTCCGCCGGTCTCCCAAACGGCCAAACCCTTTCGACGTCTGGGCCATAGGCGAGGTAACATCTTTCGACCACTACACCCAGTTCGCCAGGAATGTGTTACAGGGTCCCATGAATATGTATCATGTAATATCATGTAATAGGGGAGGATCGTGACTGATAAGTCGGCTGTGCCACGAACCTCCCCAATTTACAGCCACTCTACTGCGATATATACCAGCTAATCAGAATCGCAGTCATCCTTCCGTCTTGAAAGAAAAGGGAGTATGTGACGAGGAGCCGCCGCCCTTTGGCTACTCCACACTTTTAAGGGCCCATCATCTGCTGGGATCTTGGCTCGCTAGACCGCCTTGTCCGCCAGATCACCACCCCCCGTATTCCCCGTCCGAATGGATAAGACTTCCCGTAGCGGCCCCCCACTCTCATCGTGCGAAACCAACGTGGGCGTGCTTTTCGTTTCGCCTTCGACAAGTACCCTGAAACAACGCTCTTCCGGTCCGCTCATGCCGATGTGGCTATTTCCTAGTTGGGACCAGCAATATAGCGTCCTCGTCGACGGACTTGTCAAGTGACAATGGTTGCACTAGAGGTTACCCAGGGTTCACTGACGGCTCCAGCGTGTACAATCTAGCTCCACTCCTTACCCTTCGGCGGCTTTGCGGCATCTGCCTCTCATCGAGAACTTAATAACGCCCTGATAACATGTCGATCCTTCATCGGGCTCCTCGCCGCCGTGGGCATCAGCCATGGAAAGTCCATTATGGGAAGTACCGCACTCTGCTCGTGGCCAATTTCGTCCCGCATAGTGCCACTCAAGCTCCGTCATCCTGGCTCAAGCATATGTACCGAAGTCCGCCTTTCTGGGCTCTGACAGATAGATACCATCATCTTTAGTTGTGACGTCGTATTCACTTACGTCTCCTTGGTACATAAGTAAGGCCCTTCGTCCTTGGCGCTTGGTCTCCGGAGTTGTACTTGACTCATATAACCTTCGAGATCTCCCCCTAGCCTCGTGGGGTCAAAGGTGACTTTGGGACTGGGTCCATCAAGTAACTTTCGCTTCGCCCTGTAGCACTTTCTTTCGACGACTGATATACCTCGAGCATATAGTCATTACGCCCATTAGCGCCAGCTAACTACCAGCACCGAGCTTCGTGATTTCCGGGGACAGCAAGGGCTCGTTATTGATCACGTGTGGTCATTTCCCTTAAGAGAGTCGTTATAGTCGACACCGTGAACTTTTATCAAGCTATGGAGCACATCGAAGATCAGCAGTACGATGGGATAGATCCCAACGCATCCCCTTTCGAGAGCGTCGATAGCAACACAACGCCAGATACCGAATTCTCACCTCCCGGTAGTCCATTCCCAAAATCCTGCCTTCTTAAGGATTGCCGGGTGCAAGCGAGACAGAAATTAGCCCGTCTGACTCTTGAGGAGAAAGTATGTGAACTATGAAAGCAGAGTGATCAGGTTACTGACTTGCTTAGGTCTCTCTTCTCACTGCCGCAGATTTCTGGAGAACGAAGTCGATACCATCCAAAGGCATTCCTGCCATCAAGACCAGCGATGGACCTAACGGTGCCCGAGGCGGTATCTTTGTTGGTGGTACCAAGGTCAGTCTCACGGTTTCGAGTCGAAGTACTTCGTAATAACCGCTCTTGCATAGGCTGCTCTGTTTCCATGCGGGATCTCACTCGCGGCGACATGGAACAAAGATCTCCTGTACACAGTGGGCCAGCACTTAGCCGACGAAGTCAAGGCCAGATCGGCAAACGTGCTCCTTGCGCCTACAGTCTGCATGCACCGCCATCCTCTTGGTGGCCGTAACTTCGAGTCGTTTTCGGAAGACCCGTTCCTAACCGGCAAACTCGCTTCCAAGTATATCCAGGGACTCCAGTCTAAAGGAGTTGCTGCAACTATTAAACGTCTGCGTCAACAATCTGCAAAAAATCGGAATATCAGCTGATAGTTAACAGATTTCGTCGCAAATGAGCAGGAAACCCACCGACTCACTATCGATTCAGTCATGATGGAACGACCATTGAGAGAATTATATCTACGACCATTCGAGATCGCTATACGAGAAGCAAACCCTTGGGCTGTGATGTCGTCGTATAACCTAATCAACGGAACCCATGCCGACATGAATGGTCACACGTTAAAGGATATCCTTCGAGGAGAATGGGGCTATGACGGGTGAGTTTCGAACCACTTCAAACTTGTGCGCGGGGGCTAATCGTTGCGCTGTAGAACCGTCATGTCCGACTGGGGTGGCATCAACTCCACCGTAGAATCCATAAAGGCAGGATGTGACATAGAATTCCCATTCTCGACGAAGTGGCGTTTCGACAAAGTACTGAAAGCTATCGATGACGGCGAGCTCACAACAGAAGACATAGATACCGCAGCAGAGAATGTGTTGACTCTTGTGGAGCGCACAAAAGGGGATGATATGTCAGCTGAGGAGGCCGAACGAGAGGACAACCGAGAAGAGACGAGAGAGCTGATCCGAGCGTTGGGTGCCGAGGGTTTAACTCTGTTGAAGAACGAAGGACAGATCTTGCCCCTCGATCCCAAGACTACTAAAGTCGCCGTCATTGGCCCGAACGCAAACCGGGCTATCGCTGGCGGTGGCGGCAGTGCAAGTCTAAACCCATATTACAACACTCTTCCTCTTGACAGCATCAAGGCGACAGCGCAACAGGAAGTCGTATATGCACAGGGATGTCATATCCATAAGTGGCTACCAGTTGCGTCACCTTTCTGCACTGCCAAATCCGGAGAGCCAGGTGTCACTCTTGAGTGGTTTAGCGGTGATCAATTCCAAGGCAATGTCGTCGTAACGCAAAGGCGGACGAACACTGACCTTTTCTTGTGGGACTCTGCGCCGCTTGCTCAACTTGGCCCCGAATGGTCGGCAATAGCGACGACCTATCTCACACCGACAGCTACCGGAAAGCATACGATTAGCTTCATGAGCGTCGGTCCGGGAAGGCTATACATCAATGGGAAATTTGCTCTCGACTTGTGGGACTGGACAGAAGAGGGTGAGGCGATGTTTGACGGTTCGATCGATTACATGGTCGACGTGGCAATGGAAGCCGGCAAGCCGGTAGAATTGCGAGTGGAGATGACGAACGAGCTTCGACCGATTGCTAAGCAGAAGACTTTCAACATGACGCACAAGTACGGTGGCTGCCGTATCGGCTTCAAGGAGGAAGACCAGGTTGACTACCTCCAGCAAGCCGTAGATGCTGCCCGAGAGGCTGATGTTGCCGTTGTCATCGTTGGTCTCGATGCCGAGTGGGAATCCGAGGGCTACGATAGAAAGACGATGGACCTCCCATCTGACGGTAGTCAAGATCGACTGATTGAGGCTATCGTGAGGGCCAACCCACGGACGGTCGTGGTCAACCAGTCGGGTTCACCAGTGACCATGCCTTGGGCCGACAAGGTGCCAACCATAATTCAGGCTTGGTACCAAGGCCAGGAAGCAGGTAATGCACTAGCCGATGTCTTGTTTGGCCTGCAGAACCCCAGTGGTAAACTTCCGGTAAGTTGCACAGCTCTTGAACGTTCAGATTGCCGGCATTAACCATCTATAACAGACAACCTTCCCCCGTCGGATCGAGGACACCCCTGGATACCACAATTGGCCCGGCGAGAACCTACGAGTTCTGTACGGCGAGGGTCTATACATTGGATATAGACATTACGATCGAGCGAACGTCGCACCCCTATTCCCATTCGGCCACGGCCTTTCGTACACAACGTTTGAATACGGCCGACCGTCGCTAAGCCGTAAGACGCTGGCAGACGCGGCACCCATACATCTAATCATGGCCGTGACCAACACGGGCAGAGTTGCCGGCTCTGAGACGATTCAGATATACGTCAGAGACGACAAATCTCGACTACCGCGTCCCGAGAAGGAACTAGTAGCCTTCGAGAAAGTCTTCCTAGAACCAGAAGAGACGAAGCATATTGTCGTACCTCTAGACAAATATGCGGTAGGATACTATGATGACTCGGTGCCGGCGTGGATTGCAGAAGAGGGCTCATTTAAAGTCCTGATAGGGGCGTCGGCGACTGATATCAGGTAAGCATCACATCACCCCCACTCCACCACTCCTCGCTTAGCACATCGCCCCCGTACGACCTACCTATCTCGTGGATGCCGACTGACAATCACCGCCCTAGGCACTCGGTACCGTTCGAGGTCAAGGAATCATTCACTTGGACGTTTTAGTTTTCGGCAACCCGCCTCCCCGGATATTCCACATTTCCCGCTTCGGAACCATTTAACCACCACCAATCTATTTTATATCTAAACTGGGTTCACTCCTTACTACATACACGCAAACAAGGAAACCATATTAACCTGCGCACACGGGTCCATTTCTTTTTTTATATCTTGTCTATGGGTTTTTGATATCATGACATGGCGATGAGGCGCGAGGCATAATGGCATATATATCCCCCGACTACCGGACCCGGACCCGGACAGAACGGGCTCCTAAGCCCGGCGTGGCTTCTCTTACTGCGACAGCCCTGTTTTCGGAGCCTGTTTGTATTAAGAGATATCGGATTATTGATACACTCTTTAATCATTGCGATTCTGGATTTAAACGAATAATTATATACAATGAAATAATGAAATTTGCTTCTTGATAGAGGACATATGAATAATTGCCATTGCTTGCTTCTTGTTCTTTATCTACCAAGGTAGGTACTTTCTTACATGTTTAGGTGCATATGTAAGGGGAAGGTCTAGGCAAACACTTGAACTTACCAGAACCCATTTTCATTTCATCGCGTGCTCTGAAAATTACCATTCGCCTAACTCTTCGCAATGGAATCGCGCAGCGGAGAACAATCTATTTCTTTATACCCTGAGCCAATTCGAGCGTGAGTTACAACTATGATTTAATAAGCCAGGTGATGTTAAGTTAGCTAACGTACTAACAGTCCAGAGACCCCGTACAGAAGAGTCAGAAAAAAGAACCTCAGGCTCCGTGGCTGGGTCTTGATAGCGGCTTGCTTCTTGTAAGCTTCGGGAATTCTTATCGCGTATACGTTGTCACTGTCTAGCTAGGGTACTTGGGTGGCGCGAGACGAGCTGAGCTGACCAGAACTATCATCCCTAAGAGTAGAGTGGTTAGGTTTTTTAAGACGGCGGCTCTGGCGAAATGCCGGGTTCGGATCACTGCGCAGTCTTGGAGAGTACATCGGACACGCCGAGCCACGATTCGACCCTACCGTCTTTCCGACTCGGCACATCGCCGCCGATGCGAATGGGACCCAGTATCAAGCTAGCCACGACGTCCCCAAAAAGCTGGAGTATCCTATTCCAGCTCAGGGGAGGTATTCTGTCGCTCACTACCGGTCTCTCTACCTTTCAGGAACTCTGACCCCTTTAGCTGTGGCTCAGGCCATTCTCCCCTTGATTCGGCGCGATACGTCTCCACCCGGCGAGCACTCAGTCGCCTGGTTCCAGGTTAGAGCTGACCTGGTCATCGAGGCTGCCAAGGCATCAACTTTGAGGTACCAGCAGAATCGGTCGCTGGGACCCCTGGACGGCGTGCCTACGGCGGTGAAGGACGAGTACGATATCGAAGGCTACACGACGTCTCTCGGCTCTGTGTACGACTGCACGGGCAAGTCGCGGGATGGAGATACGATCGATAGCTGGTGTGTTAGGAAGTTAAAGGAGGCCGGCGCCATCATCCTCGGGAAACTTTCGATGCACGAATTTGGAATGGGTATGTGTATACCTACTACTTCCCAATCCTCCTCACCATATTACATTTCTAACGTCTCCAGATACCTGCGGCGTCAATATCACGCACGGAACGCCGCTCAATCCATATAACCGTCATTATTACACGGGCGGCAGCTCGTCAGGTCCGGCGTACGCTGTCGCGGTAGGCCTTGTCCCCATTGCCTTGGCAAACGACGGCGGCGGCAGTATTCGTGTTCCCGCATCCTTTTGCTCCGTCTTTGGTCTCAAGACTTCGTTAGGTCGAGTATCTTACTATCCTCGTCTTAACGCCAGCAGCACGTCGGCGGTCAACGGCCCCATAGCAGCAGACATAGAGTCTCTCGCAGAGCTATACAGCGTCATGAGCCAACCGCATCGGCTCTCGTATTTTCCTCCGCCGCCACCCACCGTCAGAGAGCTTGTCGACGGCTCCAACCGGCCTAGAGTGATCGGGTATCCCGAAGCCTGGTTTCGTGTCGCAACACCTGCAATCCAGACGCTATGCCGGGACATGATCGACTGGCTCGTCGCACATAAAGGCTACGCCGTGGTGCCCATCGACATCCCTTTCATCGCCGAGGGCAAGATCGCTCACGCGCTGACCATGCTTACGAACGGGGTGACGCATATACCTGCCGTCCCCGGGATATCGCCGGCGAATCGCATCCTGCTCGCGGTCGGCCGCGAGACGCCCGCCACCGACTATCTCCTCGCGCAGAAGCTGCGCACGGTGCTGATGCAGCACCTCTCGTGGCTCTGGCACACCCATCCGGGCATGACCATCGTCACGCCCACGACGGCGTGCGCCGGCTGGCCCATCCGCGCGCCGTCGGAACTTAGGTTCGGCGTCAGCGACGGCGACCAGACGCTGGAAACTATGGAGTACGCGTGGCTGGCTAACTTCTGCGGCGTCCCGAGCCTCGCCGTGCCCGCCGGATACGTCGTGCCCGAGGGGCACCCCGGCGCGGGGGAGGTGGCCGGTCCCGATACCGAGGGCAAGGTTCCCGTCGGCTTGATGGCGACGGGCGAGTGGGCAGCGGAAGACACGCTCCTGCTGTTTGGTGTAGATGCTGAGGAGGCTGCCGCTGCGCGGCGATGTAGGCCCCCGGCGTGGGTAGATGTCGTGGAACTTGCGAAGGATAAAATGCCCTCAGGGGGTAGCACTTTGTCCTTGTAAGGGCTGCGAGCACCACCAACACCCTGTTAGATTGCCTACCTATGTCTAGACCATATTATAGTCAGGCGATGGATGGTTAGAAAGTTCGATAAATTCGACGTGCATATACTTTCATTGGGTAAGTGCATATTGATGAAATGACATAACTTTCGCTTAAACGGGGTCGGGTGCCACGCTCTGCGTTGTCCGGGCCGTGCGAAGAAAAAGGGAGGACGCGTGTACCGTAACGGGTTGGGTTCTAGTTCTCCCCGTACCTGAAAAATTAAAGTTATAGCGTATCATCCATTAAAAGGTAACACTAAGGGTCTAGGCTTCGCTGCTGCTGGCGACCTCCGTTTTTAAGCTTGAACATCAATACAGGTAACCACCAAAAGTCGTGACCAGTACACGTCTGTTCCGTAGAACCCAGCCAGCACTTCTAATTTGTTAGATTTTACGTGCCTATTCTATTTTACTTGCCAGGGCACATTGGGTAGCTGCTAGACTTATTACTCGGAAACGCGGAACCAAGCTGTGACATTTATATCCTCCCAAGCAAGCCGGCATATATGGCTGCTACCAGTCTCGACCACCATGGCGCCGCCTTATAGCAACGGCTACGGTTACTCATCGTCCGCCCTCCCCACGCCCTCCTACGACTACAACTACAGAAGCAATGGCGACTTTCAGTCCATATGCGACGACATATTCTCCAGCGTTAGAAGCATGCTAGACAGAATATCGGGGTATGCCAATGGGCGGCGGCGGCAGACAATATGGAGCTTGGTTATGAAAGGGGTACAACAGGTGAAGAGGAATTTGACGCGCCGCCGTCTTCTAAGCTTCCCTCACTTGCTCGTGGCGCTCTGGTTTCTGGTCATGCTCTGGGGGGAGCGGTGGGTGTTCGCGAGTCGAGTCCGGAGTTGCGACTGGGACCATTGGGAAGATTGGGTGAGTTTTTGTGGCCCCGAGGAAAGACAAAACAAGACATGAAGTTTAAAGACAGGATATTGACTAATCACTTGAATGCTACAGCCCACAGGAGCGACGCCGCATCGACTTATATTCGTTGCCGACCCTCAGATCATCGACCCCAAATCCTATCCCGGCCGCCCTTGGCCTCTGAACCCCCTAACCGTTGCTATAACCGATAATTACATGCGGCGATCCTATACACAACTACAGAAGCAGCTTCACCCGGACACCGTATTCTTTCTGGGCGACCTGTTCGACGGCGGAAGAGAGTGGAAGACGGCGCATGGGAACTTTGACGACCCGGAGTGGGCCAAGGGGAACCGCCCGGCCGACGAGGAGAAATACCTCAGCGAGTGGCACAGGAAATACGGCCAAGACTTCTGGATGCAGGAGTACGCGAGGTTTGGGAATATATTCTACGACAGCTGGAATATGGGAGGCATATTCCCCGGCCCCGGACAGCGAGGGCGCAAGCTCATCTCTAGCTTACCTGGAAACCACGATTTAGGGTTCGGGGCGGAGGTGAAGGTGCCCGCGAGACATCGATTCAACGCGTACTTTGGCGAGACGAACAGGGTGGACGTGATCGGAAACCACACGTTCGTGTCGGTGGACACAGTGTCTTTGAGCGCCGGCACGTCGAGCATGAGAGACCGGGTCGACTTAGAACCGATCTACGGGCCGGTCCAGGAGTTTCTAAAGAGCGTCAAGGCAACGAAGCGGAGGGCCACCGAGAAGGAGGTACGGTTTTGGAGGGGGTCTATAGAGGACCTGGCATTCGATCACAAAGTCGAGGATATAAACAGCGCCGATTATAGCAACCTGCCGACTATGGATCTGAAGGACAGGGCGCCCGAGTTCCCGACCGTCCTGCTGACGCACGTGCCGTTATACCGCGACCCAGGCACGCCCTGCGGCCCGTTGCGAGAGCACTGGCCGCCGGCCAAACCGCCCAAGGGCCAGACCACGCCGGTGATTCCCGACCACCGCAACGCCATCAGCGTGTCCCACGGGTACCAGTACCAGAACGTGCTCAGCCCGGAAGACTCGGTCAGGCTGATCAAGAGCATCGGCAACGTGGTCCACGCCTTCTCGGGCGACGATCACGACTACTGCGAGCTGGTGCACACGCCCGACCAGGAAAACGTGCGCGAGATCACCGTCAAGAGCATCAGCATGGCCATGGGCGTCCCGACGCCCGGGTTTCAGATGGTCTCGCTGTATAACCCCATCGACGAGCGCGGGAACCCGCTGCCGGGCAGCCCGAAGACCACGCTGCAGACGCATCTGTGTCTGCTCCCGCAGCAGCTCTCGACTTTTGTGAGATACGCCGTCCTTGGCGTGCTAAGCGTGGTCGTGCTAATCGCGCGCGCCTTCCTCGTTCCTGTTTTGAATCTGCAGCCGTTTGCTCTGGACCCCGCCCGGCACGCCGCGTCCGCCGTCCTGCCCGTCTTCAAGGCGAAAGCCGAGGGCGACGAGGGCGCCGCTCGTGATGTTAACCCGACGTCCTCGGGGACGTCGTCGTCCAAGTTTCCGTCCGCGCGCATGATGTCGTCGGCCCGGACCCGCGGGCAGTCGATGTCGCAGCGCGCGACATCGCCCAACCCCAAAGGTAGCCAGGGGAAGTGGGGCTGGGGTCAAAACAACAAGGGCCCGCGGATTGAGATCCGCAGGGACGGGTACTACGATAATAGAGATCGCAACGGCGGCACCGGGGGTTGGCAGCCGGCGGCGTCGTCGAGATCCAGGTCACGGAGCACGTGGGGGCTGGTGGGGAGAGAGATATGGACGACGTGTTGGCGGGTCGCGTGGATGGTGCTGTTGTTTTTTGGATGGCTTACTTATAAGGGGTAAGGGTAAGGGGTACCTGTGTAATAAACAACCTTTGGGGGTCGTTGGAAAATAGGTACAAAAGAAAGGGGCCAGAGAAAAACAAGGCCCCGTACGGCCGGCTGTCTCATATATGCATCGTGGCCACCAAGTAATCAACACAGTTTCTCTTTGTAGGCGGTGGGTCATGAAAAAAGACTACGGATGGGTCAGCATGGAGTTGTCTTTCGGGCACAGAGAGATCAGCGAATGGGTGGTGGTTTGTTTACATGATCGTCTGTCCATACTGGGATAGGGACGAGCGAATGCTCTGTATAATAAACTGAATCGGCGTATACGTGGTATAAGAGATATAGCTATGTATATCGTCAATTCATTGATGACATTAAACGCGTTTGTTACATTAACATATATGTGTGGTCTGGATACTTCTAGCATTTTCATTTACTTCAACTTTTGAGCCTCGTCTCGTCTCGTTTTGAAACTGACCAACTATCTACCTTCGGACTTTTTTTCTTCTTACATTTGCTCTAACGCTTTCTGAACCCCTGACGATAGGCAAGGCATGTTCCAGAGTATTTAATATACAATATAGTGTAGGTATCCGCTCTCGCTTGTCGCTTGTTCGAAGCGAGCCCTCTTAAGTGAAGAGCCGCCGGGAAGTGAGGATTGATCAACCACACTTGGGTAAAACCGGGTAGACTAGCCGGACTCTCGTTATATCTCGAAAGTCATCTGATTCGATTCGATTCCTATTCCGATAACGATGGCAACTGAACGATTGACATATATCTGGCCCACTCGACTTTTTTTGCCTCCTCCATCGCATGTCTCACGGGGGGTGAGGACGTGCGTTAAGGAGAGAAAATGTGGGCTTCTCAGGCTTCTGTGGGTTTCTGATATATTCTTCTCGGAAGGGACGGGTGGCAGCGGAGAATGAGTGAAGAAATAGAGCTGCTATTGCTGCGGCTCACTCTTTAAGATGGTTAGATGAATGAGCGAACATCGAAGCGAACAAACAGTAGCAGCCTCAGAAGTTTTTAGTAAGATCAGCTTAGGGGTGGCAACACGCCTGTCTACAAGCAGTAACGGCACCCCTCTCACACATAGTTACCTACTTGCGCTTATATGATATGGATGGATAGAATAACAAGTCACTAGCAAAGGGAGAACACATAATCCAAGATTTTTAGAACATTTCAACTTTTTTGATTTGCTAGGCCAGCCAACAACAGCTCATCAACTCGCGCTGCCTATCTAATTCAAAAGCCGTGGTACACAAAAGAGTTAGGATCTCCGCCCGTCGAGGCTAGTAGTCGTGTAGAGTAGTAGTAGTAGTAATAGTAGTATAGTCGTAGGAGAGTGTGGTGTGCTGTGATATAGTGTAGTGTAGCGTAGCGTAATGTAATGTATCAAGACTTGGATCAGTCCGTCCAGTCCCAGTGTACAATACGTCGGGTAGAGTAGGTCGTAGTAAGTAAGTAAACGTAAAAGTAGTAGCAGCGCGGCAGCGGAATGAGGTGACCCTATACTATAAAAAAAGGGGGTGAGGGAAGAACCTATATCGTAGAGTTCCCCGATGACGCACGCACGCCTAATGCCTTCTTTTTCGTCGAAGGCGTTGTGATTGCCGTGTGCCCACCAATAAATGAACCGGTATTGTTATCCCCAAGTGATTTCAGCATCTGTAAAAAAAAAAAAATCGAGATGCCGCCCGTAGGTTTGCCCGCCGGAACCTTAAAACAATAAATCAACACCACCGTTGTGTCCCCTCCCCTTCCCAAAAATAATAAATTCCAATTGTTGTGAATGATGATTCCCCGGTGTAAGTCAGTTCCAATATTTCCCCAGTTGTGCCGTTAACTCCATCGCGTTGAACTCCTACGCTGATATATATCCAAAAATGACTCCGATGAAGAACAAGAAGGTATCCCAACACCAACCACTGCCTCCCTTTTCTTTTTTTCCGATGGGGGAATAATAGGGACATGGTCGTAACGGAGGCGGTCGTGTGTCGTGAGACGCGGAAAAAGAATCAGACAGAGAGAGAGAAGCTTAATAGCTGAAGTCGACATTACTCATACCCATTTGATGTATTATCTTGTCCTCTTCGGACTGATTCTCGGTGCTGTTCGTCTCCGAATGTATCGTCTGCACGCTCTCGCTCGTCGTCGTGGTCGTCGTCCGGGAGGCCTGCTGGTGCAGCTCGTGCTCGGGCGGCGGGATGCCGCTGTCCGCGAAACCGTCGTCCCGCAGCTGCTGGAAGCTCCAGCTCGGCTCGAAGTCCTTGCTCTTCCACGCGAACGCCACGCGCTCGTACATCTCGTCGATCTGCTCGAGGCTGATCTTGCTGGTCTCGTAGATCATGCCGTACACGAAGATGGCCGCGAGGATGCAGAACGCGCCCCACACGTAGAAGACCTTGGCTCCCAAGGCCGCATACCCGCTACCTTCCTCCACCATAAACGGAGTGCCGTAGGCGATGCCGAAGTTCAGCAGCCAATTGGACGCGGTGGATACCGACATGGACTTCGCTCGGATCTTGAGAGGATATATCTCGGAGGTGACGACCCAGGCGACAGGGCCCCACGAGGCGGCGTAGAAGAAAACGAATAAGGAAACGAAGACGATGAGGAGTTTGGCCACTAGGGAGCTCTGCGAGTCGTTCGCGATGGTGGAAAATATCGCGATGACCAGCTGGCAGCACGCCATGCCCAGCGCGCCGACGATTAGTAGTTTCCGACGACCCCAGGTCTCGACAACGAATAGTCCGGGAACCGTCGAGATGACGTTGATGACGTTCATAACAAGGGAGATCGTGAAAGGGTCGGAGACACCTGCGCTCGTAAAGAAGGTAGTCCCGTAGTACATGATGAAGTTGATGCCGGTAAGCTGCTGCAGCATCTGGAGGCCGCAGCCCGTTAGTGTCCGGCGGCCGAGGTGAGGCGTCCCGATAAGCATGTCACGGTATGACGCAGATCCCAGCGCGAGCTCGTAGTCGTGATTCGCTTCGATTTCGGCCAGTTCTTCGATGAGGGCGGGATGGGTTATATCGAGGCGTCGGAGGCGGCTGAGGGCCAAGCTGGCGGCGTGCTTGTCGCCTTTCTTGATGAGGAATCGAGGAGTTTCGGGTAGGATGAGTAGACCGAGACATAGCACGCAGGCCCATGTGAGTTGAAGCCCCATGGGAATTCGGTACGCGGGCGGTCCCTCCATCTTTTGGGTTATGAGGTTGACGATTGACGCAGCCAATAAGCCGAACGTTATGGAAAGTTGATATGCGCACACCAATGTACCGCGAATCCATTTCGGCGCCATCTCTGATTGATATAAAGGAACGAGGACGGATACGGATCCTACACCAACACCGGCGAAAAACCTACACGACGACCATCAACACGCACAATTCTACAATACAATTCTAAGGGATTTATATGAACATACCTGCCTGCTAACAGCATCGGTATGGCGTCGGCGCAAACCTGAAATATGACACCGAAGCAGAAGACGCATACGGAAGCGATAATCGATATTCGACGACCGATCCAATCGCCCGCGGGGGCTGCGATGAGCGCACCGGCCACGGTACCGGCACTTAATATTGCGACGATGATGGAGATCTCGGAGGGGGAAAGATTCGGGGAGCCGTCGTCGTCTCTATAGCCGGTGTTGAATTGACTCTTAAATGAACCCATAGCCAATATACCATTTATGGTCCTTTTGAAAAGCAATCGAGTTAGCAACGCTGTGACTTAATATAATCCTCCCCTTAGAATATCCATTCGAATTCGCAGGAGGGTGACGGAGGGAAAGGATCATGTCGTCGCGCTCACCCAGTATCGTATCCGAACAAAAGACCACCGGTTGCTACGAAGAGGCCGACCATAATGGCCGGGGCTGAAGAGCCGGCGACATTATCGGGTTTGTGCCAGCCCATGGCTATCGCCATGGTGTTGGTGTTTCGACGTCAAACCAGCGCTATTGATGATAATACGGCGTTCGTGGATGAAAAGGGTCGAGGTCGAATTTTGTGGTCTCCCATTGAATGAGAGATGCGGTTGGTATAGGACACTGTAGGTGGGAATCGATAGGATAGTGGGTAATAATAGAGTCGGGTGCGAGTTGCAGGGTGGAGAATAAAGGGCAGCGAGGGAAAAGGCGGGAGAGGAAGAACCAGAGGGCCAGAGAGGTCAGAACCTGGATCCAGCGAACGAACACTGGGGGGACGCTGGGGGGGAGAAGCAATGGGAGCACGAAGAAACAACGTGCGAGGGCCAAGAAGACGACCCCTATGATTGGCTACAGGCCAGAGTGGGTGTGCTTAAGCGAGTCCAGCAATGGGGTTGCGATTCAATGCCCCGGGGGGGTTGCTGAACATTGAATTTGGATTTCTATCCTGGTCTGCGTCCCAAGTCCTCGTTCGCTGCAGCCTGCCAATCATCAGTCGAGCCCAGTCAAGACCCGTGCAGCGTCTTGTATGTGCCCCCAACTCCTTTCGGGTTAGACTGTAGCTAACAGGCTAGGCAAGTCGCTTGCGAGTCGCTGAATCCTCTCTCTGGGGTCTGAGGGTCTTGGGTCTTGTCTCTTAAATAGGGAGTCTGGGCTGAGCCAGTTTGCTAGGAAGCCTGGCAACGCCTAGTGATCTAGGAGACCGCTAGCCTCACACAAAGGAGTCGGGTCGTATGAGAATGCCTCCAAAACCGGCAGACCAAGCAGGGCAAGGACCACGGTGGTTGGAGAGCTTTGAGCAACGAGCAACGATGGCCCCTTTTTTTTCTATTCCTCCGTCACGGCGTCACGGCGCTCATTTGGTGGTTTGGTGATGCATAGTAATAAGCATTCGCTTGTAGAAACAGCGTGAGCAATCTGAGCAAGGTACGACCTGGTGGCGTTCCAGTCGCTGACCTCCTAAACGGCAAGATGGGTATCTTCTATACGCTAATCTCCAATATCAGGATCAGTCATATGCATGGCCACCAACTCCATTGAGTGACAAAAGAGAGAAAGAACAAATCTCTAAGCCACATGCAGTAGGTAACTGATATCAGATTGCTTTGTGTCCACCAGCGCTCATAATCCGCAAGATGAGTTGTTCAACAAGGGAGACAGAGAAGGTCATGTATGTTACATATCGACAGTTTCTCTGCGAGCGATGACGAGAATCTTCTGCACTTGCAGTGATCCATGTACCAACAGCTGAGCTAGATGACTAGACCTGAGGCCTTTACAGGCTTCCTACCGTAGCGTACCTAGGCTTTTGGGAAAGGGTTCAAATTGCAGTAGTGAGGTCTGTGCCAAGTCCCCTACCTCACTACGGCAAGGTACACACGGAAGGCATTGTTGGAAAGGATTCATATCTCGTACGAAAGACCACTGAATACCTTGCCGGCAGCCGATGATTTTCCTATTTCGTTACGTATCGCAAGATTTGGTGGAATGTGTATGCGATACCGTAGCATTAGCATCATACATCATCCATTACACCTAAGCCGCCCGAGCAGGAGGAGCTGGACAGCTAGGCTATCGGGTAGGCCAATGAGCAATACCCTCAGAGTCCGGAAGCTCTCTGATCCATATTCTGGGCTGCAGAATTTGTCTTAGGTGAGTGTAACACAGCATCAAGACCAGAAGCCTACGGCCCAAGGGACAGGCTAGGCGACGCTGCTGCGTTGGTGATGCGACTAATCATAATAAGCGCACGCAGCAGACTAGATTAGTAGATTAGCAGATTAGTAGACATGGGGTAAGACTAGGTAGGCAGATGAGAGGAGTCAGAAATAGCGGTGATTATAAAAGCGCCTCTTTTTGGACTAGGTTCGAAGAAATACCCGTTCGATTGTGATGGGAATAGAATAGTTGCCGGTCGTCCAGGGGTACTATTAACGCGGTGAGTCTCTACTAGATCGCCAACTTACTATTTAGTTACAGTAGGTAGATATTTACCACTGCTCCAGCTAGCAGTAGCCGTGGATCACAAGAGACCTTTTTGCGGGGAAACCCTTACATGCTTGCTCCACGCTGCCACGATGAGACGATGCCCCATGATTCGAAGGAACAATAGCGTGGACAGACGTGGAGTCTCCACGCGAGTCGGGTGCCAAGCATCTTCCAATTTGGGAACACGCCTTGTCATTTTCAGATGTGATAATAAATTTTCCGTCTAGGTAGCCAAAGTGTTCTTTTCTTTCAGCGCCTTTTCAGCTTCAGGTATGTCTGGTTTTAGAGCATGTATCACAACTTGGAAATTAAGAGAGCTCGTCTTATTTCGGTACTTGATTAATAAGTACACGTGATGTAAGAATTCGCAGAAATACATATATGAAGAAAGGCACAGTCTTGAAATCGGTGCCGAATTGCATGTACCTAATGGAAATTTGGAATATTCAATTGTGGGTCGCATATGGCACAGAAGCTTACGATACCCCCGTTTAAGTCAAATCTTCATCCATCATCCACCGTTAACCAATTACCCAGATAGTCAGGTTGGGTCTTTTTTCTTTGCAACGAGAAGTGACATTTCGACTCTCATAATGCTGGAGGAATATAATTGACAGCTCTCCGAACTACGGAGTTAATAATCATTTCTCAGGTTCCCTATAATTTTGTTTCCCTGTCGCTATTCATAGACTATTGGACGCCTCAATGTTACCTACCCCTAGACTAAAGAAACTCTAGGCTCTAACGAGACCGGTGAAGGTGAGACCTGGTCATGATGCTGTGATAATAACGAGATACAAAACACCAAGGAGAGAAAGGGGTACGAGAAGGGGTTTGGCAGCAGCCGAGGCAGCTTCTCGGGCTAAGCGAATGCCCAACATCCGACAACTCTCACGAGCTGGTTACACGGTCAGGATCACGTCTTGCATGATCGAGAAGGGTCTGACTTACGTACGTATTACAGTGCTCCTCGCGTCATTGAGCTGATCTGTGAGTTTGGGAAGCACAACACCAAAGCTCGCTGAACCGGGGATACGGAGCCCCAAATGGAAGAACCAATATACATCCCAACCCAACCCCCCTAAGTAGCCCGGGCCGCCAATCGTCCCTCACTTTAGGACGCCCGTCGCTACGCGGCCAATGGCGGCACTCCTTCCGCACTTCTCGCCGCCTAGGCGCAGGCGCCAATTAATACCTGCTTCCATCCTGCGTTTAAGACCAACATGACCAGTCTTTTCTGCCTACCTCTACCGCAAGCAAGGTCATGTCTAGGATGTTCTACCTACTGCAATAGGGAGTATCTACATAGTAGCGCCTTGTCATCGCTTCATCGACCCATCAGGCTCAAGCTACCCTTGCGAATAACTGATTGTTTGCGCGAGTAGTTCAAGCAAACACCTACGGCGAGCATGGTCTCCCCCGCGGAGATATCTTCTCCCATAGGCTATCAGGTTATCAGACCAGCTTCCGGGACGCGCCGCTTCGGAATCCGAACTGCATCGCGGGATGATGACAAGGCTGCCGCTGACTTGGCCTGCTCGCAAACAACATCTTGCTCATATCTCTATACGAGTCGTATCTCCCGGCCGTAAGGCTCTCACCGCTTGGTATATGGTTTGACAACCCGGGTGTAGCCGTTCTACATATTATAACGAGATATCGCGTGGCCGTCAAGTGACCGCTATATCATATATCACTGCGAGCTATCGGTTCCGAAGCTCAAGTTTCCTATGTAAGGGGGACGTAATATAATTCGTGACCATGTTACATTGCAAGCTGAGATCACTTTGACGAAGATGGTATGTCATCTGGTATGTTGCCCATGAAGAGGATCAGATTACAACACCGCTATCTGCGTCTCTAGGTGAGGCTATAGATCGCGGAGTTTGAACGGAGTCTAAATCGACTTCACGCACATGGTTGCTAAATTAGGCACCCGCTTGTCCACGACGACGTGCATGGCCAACTTGCTTGGTAAATGGGGGTTGGCAGGTTCTTTTTCAAGCTGAACACTCTTCCTACGCCCAGTGTTCCAGACCCAGGACCAAATTCTGGGTTTCACCATAAGGCAGGCCATTGGGGGGGCTTGGGGAATAGACGAAAGGATCTTTCCGCCTTTGTAACGTCTTAGTAAAAAGCCGCACGGCCATAAGTGAGCCGGGGGGATATGCCCAGCAGAAATAAATCCATGGATGAGGAAGCTGGGGGGCAAGCTTACTACACCTGCGCCCCTAGCTACACGGGCCATTCGTGCCACCCTCCTGGGACCATTGGCCATAGCGTAGTGTTGCCATGAAGAGTTCTGTGGTGAATCCGTGGTGAGTCGTCGATAAAAATACAGGCCAAGAAAGACTGCGAGGCTTCGTCGTGTTATACGCCTATTCAAGAATGCAGCCGCCTCACGATCGCCAGTTCGAGGGAGTACAAGACCTACGCTGACTATACGCCGCTCAACAGATGTAGATCGAGTACCAGTAAGCATAGACTCGTCCGAGCGGGAAGAGGTAGTTAAGTATGGACGTCCATCGCCGTCGTCACCATAAACGAACCTTCGACCAGAGAGTGAGAGGGAGGGTTGCCGTATCTACAGCCAGCCACGCAAGCCACGATACGCATGTAAAGCCAGGGCCCGCAAGGTAGTCAGGCCACGATCCATCTGCGAGCCGCGACCATGGACGACTTCCAACCCGACTTCCTCGGCTTCAGCTGGGGCTTCTTCCAACACGGGGCCGCTGCGAAAAGGCAGGAGGATACAAGTGGGCAGTTCCTTGGGTTTCCAAATACCTGGATCCACCGCTCATCTGCCAGCGCAAAGCAGCAGATAAGCAGCAGCAGCGGACAGGCGAAGGGAACCCCTACGGTATGTGTAATTTTACTTGTTTGTCTGGATTGGATTGGACTGCCTGTTGGAGCCAACTAACTAACGGTGGTTAATCAACAGCCGGACGCATGTCTGCGGTCTAGGAAACCACCGCCTCGTCAGCACGGAGACGGCGCATAGCCTACTGTCCGTCCGTTCCCTTAGGAATGGTCGATAAGGGTGGCTTACATCGGCTAGCTCTCGCCTCATGAACTCTCCTCCGTTACATATATGGTGTTGGTCGAAGGGAACGCCCCATACGTACCTATGGATGGCTTCAGACGGATCAGGATGCCGCCGGCCAGAAAAGGAGCCGCTTCTGCATATTCGTAGGGTGTTGCAGGGCTCACTTTCCCTATTCCATATCTTGGTTTCGAAGTGTCTCATAAGAGGGTCACACTACACATGTACATTATTGGGCACAGTTGCTTTTCACGGCGGGATACCACTTTGCCGCGCCAAAGGATAGCTCGCCTAGGTAAAACCTAAGGAGAGGCTAGGTATGATGGTCTATATTCTATTCCCCTAGGCTTGATGCGAGGGGGTAGCTATTTGTATCGTAAAGACACCGCTGATGTACATAAGAGACTGTAAATATTAAGAACCTCGGTTCCTTATTAACTCCAAAGACCAGTGAAGGTTGAGACACCTGTTTCCTACCTGTATAAGGGGGCAGGCCTAGAAATTGTAGTAACTATGCGGCGTGTATACCTTCAAACATACACTACACAAAGATAGACGTCGCCATCTAGCATATCCCATTATATATATGTACAATAATACTCTAACCGCTTATGGGGAAGGGAAATGGTTGAAACCAGGTAAAAAAAAAAGGGCCAAATTCGTTACCTGCCGTGAGACAACATATATGAACACAAGCCCTACCATGGCCGTGGGCACTCTTCGGCGATTACCATTACATGATAGCATCCCAAACATAGATGCGCCCGAGAAACCCCATATCCGAGGTCGCCGAGGTGATATGTACAAGCGGGCGGATTGCGGCAGCCAGCCGCCTGCCTGCCTGGCTCTCCGAGCGAGCCCCTGGATAAGACCCAATTTCTCGGCCGCGGGTCCTCGGCTCGACGGGTAGGCACATGATATGTATTCGAGATTGTCCGACTTGGCTCGGCATGGCCGAAAAGTGAGATACGTGTTGTGGTAACACTTGAGTATCTTTTGTTGAAACCAGATATTTAATAGTCGCGCGCACCAACGAGGCTGTTACCGTGGAATACACACCCGTGGCTCTACTTGAGTTATGAGATGAGTCCGTCTCCGACGGGTACCTACATACCTTCTAGACGCCCGGCCAAAGGACGCCGTCTCCGATCAGTCATGTCACGGAAGCGTGCATATCGAAGGAGCGCGAGCGAACCAGTCAATGATGGAAGCAAGAGTTCGAACGGCAGATAAATATTCAACATGATATATTTCTAAAAAGCCACAATGCATCCAAGTAAACCTCTGTACGTATCAATACAGCAACCCCCAAAAGGCGTAATGCAACAAGAAGCGCCTCGCCTAACTGAATTTTACCACTACGCCCGAGTAATCGGGCGTCGCTCCCATTCCTTCATCGTTGTATGATGATGGGAGAAAGTAGGGGGTAGACGGAGGATATACTCGCTAATAATAGCCAAAAAGTCCCCAATTGAACCCGAAAAGCGCCGTCCTTTTGTTGAACAGATAGATGATATCAGATAGATATATGCTTTGCTCTGTAATAGATCAGATCTCAAGCGTGACCTTCTGCCCCTTAACACGCCCTATCACCTGCTGGGGCGCGTACTTGGGGATGACCTCGTCGTCGTGCAGCATCTCGAACTCCTCGGTGGCGTCGCGGCCCATGAAGTTCATGATGGCCTGCGGGCCGCCCGGGTGCTCGTCCAGCCAGTTCGTCACGTCCATGACGACGCCCTTGACCACCACCCACAGGTCTTCTTTCTTGTTGTGCTTGGCCACCTCCTCCATCGAGAACTCCTTGTCCGGAACCTCGAACTTCTTGGCGCTCTGCGCCTTCGACGCCGGCTGCGACGACTTGCCGCCGTCGGCCGACGGCGTCGGGAGATCGG
>JAOXNQ010000007.1:2747656-2763743 GCA_028571165.1 Hypoxylon perforatum
TGCCGCGCTCGTCTGCTGGCCTACCGTGGGCCCGGATGAGTTGCTGGACGCGCCGCTGCCCCATTCGACCGACACCTTGCCCGGCTGCGACGGGTCGATATGTAGCGAGATCTGGCCGAGACGCGAAGTGGCTCCTGAAGTGCCGTTCAGGGCCTGCTGGAAGAGATAGCTGCTCGCCGTGTCACCAGCGACGCGGCCGTAGACGACGCAGCCCAGCAGCGACGAGCCGCCGAGACGGTTAGCGCCGTGCACGCCACCGGCAAGTTCACCGCAGGCGAAGAGGCCCTCGAAGGGCTTCTGCTCCTTGTTCAGGACCTGAGCCTTGTCGTTGATCTCGATGCCGCCCATGGTGAAGTGCAGGACGGGCTCCATGAGCGAGACGTGGAAGGTGTCGTTGATGTCGAGGGGCATGTTGTGGAAGAACTTCTTGCCCCAGGGGTCCTTCTGCTTGCCGTCGGCGATAGCATTATACGTAGTGAACGTCTTCTGCAGGTGGTCGGGCGAGCACCCGATTTCTTTCGCGAGCTCCTGCCCGCTCATCTTCTTCATCAGGCCGCGGCCCGAGTAGTGGCGCGTGTGGAAGTCCAGCGTGTTGGACGCCTTGGAGTTTAGGACAAGCCGGATCGGGAACTTGCCCGCGTCCTTCTCCTTCCACATCATGCCCGACACGTAGTCGCGGTGGCCCAGCTCGTCGCAGAACCGGTCGCCGTCGGCGTTGAGCAGCAAGCCGCCCTCGCCGCGCAGCGCCTCCGCCGCTAGGAACTTCCACTTCGAACCGGGGTCCTTGGGGTCCACGAGGCCCGTCGGGTGCACCTGCACCTTGTCCATGTCGATCCCGTTGCCGCCGATGGCCATGACCATCTTCTGGCCGTCGCCCGTGGCGTGCGTGCCGTTGGTGGTGGCCAGGCCGAAGGTATCCGGCCTGTGCTGCTTCAGCAGCGAGTTCTCGCCGAAGTCTGCAGCGTAGCCGCCCGTCGCTAGGATGACGGGGCCCTCGAGCGAACTGCTCTCGCCGCCGGACTCGTATACGACACCGGTCACCTTGTTGCCTTCTTTGCTCAAGCTCGTCACGCGGGCCTTCTTGATGATCTGTACTCGTTCCGGCTCGTTCTCGGCGAGCTCCTCTAATCTTTGCATCAGGGCGTATGTGATGGCCATGCCGGGGAACTTCGCATCGTGACCTCGGTGTGTTCGGGGCTGGGAGTGTCCACTGTTTGGGATGTTAGTATAAATGAGATATAGATGAACAGAATTATGTGCACTTACCCGAGTCGCGAAACCAAGGTTAAATCCAAGTTAAATACATCTTGCAGCCACTCAACGGCAGCAGCGGATTTGTATGTTAGGACCTTGATGAGGTCGGGTCTCGCCTTGTCTCGTGCGGATTTGAGGGTATCATCGTAGAACTGCTTTACGCTGTCCTTGATGTTGTTGTCGACCTGCGTCCGGGTTAAGGCGCCGTTGATACCGGATGTGGCCTTAGTCGAGTTTCCGCCAAAGAAACCTGGAAATCGGAGTGTTGTTAGTCTCAAACTTTCGCTAGATCACAAAACCGAATGAGCGCAATTCTTACCTTGCTTGTCCAAAACTACTACATTGCCGCCGGCAAGGTAAATTGTGTGCGCAGCACTCAGGCCGGATACTGCATGTGATTGTCAGCTTCGCTGTCGCGAACGGCAATGACGTCGAACAAGGGGCGGGGGAGCATAAAAGGGAGCTTTTGCTTACAGCCACCACCAACGACAATTACACTCGGAGCCATCTTGGTTCGATGTGATATATTTATACAGTAACCGCCTCTTAAATCGCCGATGGAAAGAGTGTTTAGATTGTTACAGGAGGCAAAGTTAAAAAGAGATAAGAAGATGAGAGAAGAAAGCTCGAAAGTAGTTCGAAAGGGAGAAGGAAAAGCAAGAGGAATGCCGGGGCTTGATATTTCGTCGCAGCCAGCTACCTAGCTGGCCCTCCTAGGCCGAGCTGCTTGTCCTTTGAATTGCTGACACGCTGATTCGTGCGCAGGTGAGCCGAGGTCGATTTGTTAGCGGACCAGAGCAGCGCCAGGGGGGCGGGTTTGTCTTAGTCCGTGTATAGTATGATTAGAGACGTAGTCTATACTGTGCTCTACCAGATGATTCATGTACCTGAGATCTTAAGACTTTTTAGTATTCGCCTCATTTGAGGGCTGAGAGACTATACCAGAATTCATGAATCATTTAGAATTCGTATTCGCAGTATACCAGTCCTTATATTACGGCTACTCCTATCCAAGACCGTTGAGCTTAGACTTGTACCCAATTGACAGAAGACAAAGAGTACATAGCGTTCGCACTATCTTCGGCCGAGGAGGTGATGTCACTCCCCAGCCTCAACTAGTCTCATGGTACACCAGATTACCCGGTACGATCTAATCGGAAAAGCCGAGGCACTGTCCTCCATCGCTCTTCTTCGCTTCCTCCGCATTGAAATTAGTATGGGAAAAAAAGAACGAAACCCGAAGAGGCAAAGTCGACGGTCTTAACTTTCTTCCCCACAGTCACGAGCTAGACGATTTTAACAATATCCAGCGGGATCCCACGGGGTCGTTCAATGGATTGTCAGGAACAATTTCTATTGGTGTGGCCACTTCTTTAGTATGACGGAGTAAGAGAAAGTCTGACATGAGGATACATACACGCTGCCTAACAGACAATTCGAGGCATGTGATTCCAACACCAAACGCCTTGAAAGCCCCTGGTCTCCCCCGGACGGCAACAAGAAACCGGTGCTTGTTCCCCCACAAGTTCTCGCGTGTCATATGATGCCCTTTTGATACGCCATCGTAAAATCCGGCCGCGTGGGCAGCTGATCCAATTTGCTGATCCAGTTTCTTCTGGAGCCCGCCGCATCCAATCCCCCAATTCCTTCTGTCAAAATCTAGTGTTACCAAGCTAGTCACGAACAAAAAATTGAGACAATGGGGATTTTTACATGTGAAGATGCATGATTACTATATTGCTAGGAGGTACCTATAGTACCGCCGATATTACTCGAGTAGCCTCATCGCCAAGTCTCCATCAAACATTAAAGATACATGTACTTCGTAAGAGAGGAGAGTTTTAACACCGAGAGAATTGAAAATAAGTAATTATGCATTACTGGTATGTAAAACATATGAGGTTTCCGTAGGTCGTAGGTAAATAGAGTTACAGATGACTTCGTTTGCAACACCGTGATCTGCCTCTGAGGCCTGTTCTTTATCGCATTAAGTGCCAAGACAAAAGGATATATCGCGAACACCAAAAATTCCGAGACGTCGAGCCTCGAAATTCCTAAAGCCCCAACACAAGTTGCTGTTGCTGCTGCTCCTTCGAGGGCCTCTGCTGTCGCCTCGCCGAATCCAAATCCATGACGCCCCATATCCGCTGGATCTTGCCGTCGACGAACTGGTAGGTGGCGTGCTCGATGAAGCTGACGGTCTGGCCGTCGGCCACCAATCCCGCGTAGTCGATGACGGGCGTGCCCCTAAACTCGAGCCACACGGCGAGGCGCTGCGACTTCTCGTCCGCGATGAGGTGGTGGATCTTGACGTGCAGGTCCGGGATGGCGGCGAGCGTGTCCTCGACGATGCGGCGCGCGAGCGCCTTGTTGTTGAGCGCCGCCTCCGGCTGGTTGACGTACTTGGCGTAGTCCGTCTTGGTCCGCCGGCTGTTGACCGTCTCGACGTAGGCCCGGTACGTCTCCTCGAGCTTCGCGCGCGACAGCGGCGCTTCAGCTTTCGGCACGGGGTACTCGCTGATCAGGTCGGGGATGTGCTGCTCTCCGTTCGGGCTCGAGAGCTGGCTGCGCATGTGGTCGCTGTTGATCACGAACAAGGCCTTCGACAGCTTGCCTTCGCTAAACCAAACGAAGCCGTGCTCGATAAGCCAGACGTCTCGGCCCGTTGGTTCAAAACCTAAGAAGGGCTTCTTCGGCTTGAACTTGAACCACATGGAGAGCGCGACGCATTGAGTCTTCTCGTCGACCAATATGCTATCCTCGTTGATCCGAACGTCGCCTCCCAGCTCGGGGGCCACCTGCTCCCTTACGTGCGCGGCCCATGACTCCGGGGTGTAGTCCTTGCCGTTCTGGTTGTAGGTCGAGCACATGTACCGGTCGAGGTCGTCCCATCTCTTCTCGTTGACGCACGCGGCCCAGGCCCGAATCGTGGCTACCAGTTCCGAAGCAGATGCCATCTTGGACGGTGAGCGGCGGAAACCAAACCTGAATCCGAAAAGGTGGAGGCCGCAACCAAATATGCTGAAGAAACCCATCGTTACCGACTTTTGCCTTTGTGGCTTTCACCTATGGATCCGAGATGTGGAGGCCGTGGATGCCAGACAGTCATTCTCGCATGGACGAGCTAGCGAACCTGCGAGGTAAGTACCTACTAGGTCGGGACGGAAGGAAATAAAAAAACTCTGCGGTGTTAATTTCATTATGTATCCGTCGTCTGCGGCTGACAAGACATGAGGACCACACGTTGATCAATGCTTTGCCGAAAGGACCATGATACATTACCGCCACGCTGTCATGCGTCAGCAATGGACCGGCACAAAAGCTTGGAAACCGGGGAGCTTGTGCAAGCCTCGTACCTAGCTATCACCGCATATTGTCACTTTGCGTAGGTACCCAAATTCAATACAATGACTTCACGACCGTGACATCCACGGTTACCCTAATTGAGTCAAAATCATACCACACACCGTGGTGCTACCCCTGAGCCAGAGGTGTGTAAGCGGGCACCGGTAGGGCCAGTAGGACGTGTAGAATTTCGTGGTGGGACTCAACGCATGCATTCTATCGTCAATCACATTTTTTCTTCTTATCGTCCGCTCCGCCGGTGCCCACCACTAATATAGGGAGGCTTGTAAATAGTTCACAACCTAGCTCTGAACGTGACCATATTCAACCAGGGATTCAACGTCCGTTTCTTAGACGTGATTCGCAGGTGATTTTGCATATCTCTGTCAGATTCGATGAGGAGGGCGCTGCCCCATAGGTAGGAATTACAAAAGACATCCTTGCCTTTGGGTCCTAAGCAGTTCTTCGCTACGAGAGACTTGTATACTTCCTCGATGTCTTCGCGTCGGCCTGTAAAAGCCTTCTCCGAGATTTCCCTCGATTCAACGCTATGTGCTGAGATCACTCTATACCTTGCTTCAAGTGGCTTATCGGATGGGGCGTCTGCCGAGAACGGCCTTCCGAGACAACAGATGACACATATATGGCCTTTATCAACATTTAGATGTAAGACACCCAGGAAACATTCGCTCCGGGTTAGAAACGCTTGCTCGCGATAGTCGAATGACTTCTCTGGGATTGCGGCTATAAGGCGAAGATCCGCCCTCCTTACGAACCTGAACATGAAAGCGTCTGCGTATTTGGGGGTTTCCCATTGCCGCGGAATCTCTTTCTGGATATATATCCGTTGTTTCGTCTGTGAGAGGGCCATTACCGGTAGCTCTGCGAGCTTGTCTGAATTGCTACGCCGGTATCCGTCTGGGGTTCTCTGAAGAAATATGCCCCTTTTCGGGCGGTGAAAGGTACCATAATCTAACCATAGAACTGTCTTATTGCCCAGCACGGACAGGTGGATATCGTCGAAGCGAATGCCCTTGTTTGTCACAGCGAATTCGCCCTTGAAGTTAGAGCCAAAATATCGCTGACTTGGCCCCTTGAAATTCGTGAACTCGCAAGGATGGCAAGCAAATATGCCGCGATACTTCCTGAAACTAGAATACGATAAAGGATTGTCCGGCTGCTCAGTCCAAGCAAAGAGATACATGTCGTTATTTTGCTTACAGATCTCTTCCTGGAGTCGAATAAACGCCTTCTCTCCTTCGCCGTATATCAACGGCATGTTGATACCGAAAATACCAAGTAGGCAATACGCAGTGTCTTCTAGCCGGGTGGTCACTCGTCTCGAGGCCCATTGCATTCGTGTGCCAACCGTTGCGGACCAAATAGAATCTGCTTCCATCAAGTATATGGTATCAATCCCGGTAACGTTAGATAATGGGCCTAAAAGTTCTGAATCCTTGCTGCCCATGAACTTCCAATCCCCGTCGTAGAAATCGACATGCTTCGGCGCGAGAAGCTCTTGGAGGGTCCACCCTCTTTCGAAATATCTGCACCCCCTTAACTTCTCTATCGTACTGGCATTATATCCACCATATGAGAGCACATCGTGGTCAATGGGCTTGAGTGACGCGTCGATGAGAAATGCAAAGCAAACGGCTGCCTCTTGGTACCATCTGAACATCGAGTTGATCGCTTCTGACAACTCAGCGCTACTGCTCTTGTCGATACAGCAAGTATCCACCCAAGCATATTGTAAGTTTCTCTCCTTTGCTAACTTGCAAGTTCGTTCGATCTTAGCGAACCCCTGCATCCATTTTGCTGAGGTGAGATCCTTTTGGAAAGGTACTTCTTCAAGCCCCCACGTGTGTGATAAGATGGCGTACGAGTCCCTCCGCGGGTTCATAAAGAACTCAAGCTGCAATGTTTCGGTATTGATTAGCCACATCTTTCCCTCTCTTTGGTTGCTTGTGGGTTGATTCGTAAAGGCGGTATGGGGTTACCAGACGACACCCATATTTATTAAGCGCCTCGTTCTGTAGATGGTTAAGCCGATTGAAGCCAATTAGCCAATCGCGATACAGCTTTCGAGGGTGGTGAGCGAAAGGAGGTCGGCGAACCAGGCTGTCATTTTTCAGCTGCAGCTCTCGCTGTATGCCACGTCTGACTCGCCTGGGACTTCCACCAATGAGCCGCTATTAGATCCACACACCGAACCTAGGTAAGTAATTGCTTGCGGTGGAAACATGCTTTTCCAACAGAGCGGTCTACTTCGTTATGCCTCATCGAAGTATTATGGTCTAGGATGTTGAGTTATACTCGCCTCGGGAATATTACGGGACATATTTGGTATGCAAGGTACCGAGCGGCTTGACCTAGTTGCCTCTTTGACATTCTGGCTTTCTCAACATACCTCACCCATAGACCGCATGGCTAATAACAAGCATTTGATATGGTTCTTGTAGCCTTCGATTACTCGCCGCATGCTGCATCGAACTGGGTGGAGCATACCGATTAAGCGACTTGAATACTGGGTGCTGATATGTTACCTCTCCAGAGATCATTCTTATTGACACACAATTCCTGTCGACGGTAACGAATTCAATATTTCGTAAGAGACGTAAAGGGGGCGCAAGAGGTCCTTCTTGGCACCTACCTTTCTTGAGAGTCTGCAGGAAATATTGAACTTGGGCACCTTCACATAATATGTAGTTGAGATGATTGATGCGGAGACTTTACGCAGACAGCTCAGTCATCACGTAAAGTTACGAGAGTGACATGTGATACGGTAGTTAAATCCTGGTGATAAGTCCAGTAGTTGCATGGGAGAAATTAGATAATACGTTGAGAGAAGTGTGACTCGGAAAGAAAAGAAATAGGTGACAAGTCAGGTGGTTGTCAGGTGTTCTAGGCCTACACCTACCGCACTTATGTAGCAGCCCATAGGCCTCTGAATCAGCAGGTGATGTCATCCCGGGTACCCCACTAAACGTTAACTGGACCCAGGCAGCTGGTGCTCTGTGCCTTTCGGTCCCTAAACAACATTCGAGCGTTCGCAAGATGAAGCTATCACCGTTATACTTCCTGCAGTTACTGTCAGCGATAGTGTCTGCCGAGCCCGTCGCCCTACCCTACGGCATACGCCTGAAGACCGACAGCCAACAGCCCCTGATGGATCCCGTTGGCCCCGTCGTCCCACCGTCCCACCAGCCCGCAGACCCGGAGCGGCCGCCTTCCCCTCCTCCCCAAGGAGGAGTGCTGATCTCGGACATCATGGGGCGCGACCGCAGTATTAATATTTTTGCTGGGTTCACGCGAGACATCGCGTCGATAGCGTCGCGCCTCGACGACTCGTCCAAGAACAGCACCGTGCTGGCCCCGCGCAACTCGGCCGTCGAGAAGCTGCCGCGCAAGCCCTGGGAGGACCCCAAGGACTACGATGCGCTTGGCGCGAATGCGTACGAGGGGGAAGATGGGCAGGATAGGGCGCATAGAAACATAAGGAGGTTCGTCGAGGCACACGTTGTCCCGGCTAGTCCGTGGGCGGAAGGGGATAAGATCAAGACGCTCCTGGACGGAGATAGGGAGATATGGTGGGAGATGAAGGATGGTGTCAAAGTGGTAAGTTTGTTTCCTCTTGGATTTGGGGTTGGTAAGGGATGTTGACTAACGACTCTTTAGATTCAACCTGACGGCATCGAAGTAGATAGCATTGCCAGCCGTGTTGGGAATGGCGAGCTATGGATTCTGAAAGGAGTTCGGAATTACGCATAAACTACGAATTATTTGGAAAGACATAGTGAACTAAGGACGCGGCCCAACTACTCGGCTTTAATCTGTAATGAGATTATACTTGTAATGTGGTTTATTACATGCATTTGGGGCTTTTAGGGTAAAGGGTTTTGCATGTTGGGGGAACGAGATTTGTATATATAAGAACCCCGATCCTTTCTTATTTCTATAACCTGGACTTAGGAAAGGGATTTTGAGACTTGCGACGGACTGACTTAGAATTGCGTGGCGATATGGATTAGGAGTTGGGATGGATACAGGTTTAGGAAAGCTAGGTAGGAGAGCCTTGAATAATGATATCACTATGTTATTCTCTATTCACATAGCTCAAATACACTGCTTATTACTTTTTCTTAAGAAGAGTTCTATGGAGAGCTACTAATACTGTGATGGGGAATATGAGCTCTATCTAAGGAGACGATCGATGCCGACAGCGGGTGATTTTGGATAGAAGCTTTCATCTGTAGTGTTTGGCAAGACACAAACACAATAACTCTACTCATGATTTTTATTACATAGCTATGCTTATGAGCGGGAATCATTATCCGGAACCAATACCTCTTAGGACGAAATAGAACCTTTCTTTGCCTTGGTTTGCTCTCTAGCCCCAAATACCCAAGTTTCTTCGTCTATGAGCCCACAACCGATACACCCGTCCGACTTAGAGTATGTGTATCGCCTAAATAATGACTGTGTGCTGTTCTAAGAGTGTGTCGGGATGAAAGTACTTAAGGGGATCTGGGCAGTATGACTCGGCTTCCAATCAGGAAGCATTTCGGTCTGATGACATACCCAAGCTGCCAAGCAAGGCTATACTGTGCGTAAGTTTAATGCCTTATCGTTCGATAAGGAATGTGATACAATACGTAGGCCGACCGATGAAAGGAAGGGAAAGTCCAGTTTGTACCACAAATCTTAAGCTGAAAGAGGAAACGTGGTCAGGCTAAACTCGATTTATTGGCAATCCGTTTGGGTATAGCGCTAGTACAGCCCAGCAGAGCATGCTATCACCTCGTGACTTGCCTATGAGAAAGCATAGGAGTAAAATAATGTGGGTCATATTCCGTTATCGCGTTCGCTGATCGCACGGCCAAAACTCTCTCCAAAGCCGCGACAGCTTGATCTCATCCAGCTTTTCACTCCTTTACGAAACACCTTACCCAAACTCTGTTTCTATTTCCGTATCCTCTTGTACGAGTCCCTCATCCATGTAGAAAGTAAGTCCCGTCATTCCTTCAACTACAAGAATTTCTCTCCTTTTGTCTTGTTGACCAGTCTTCGGTTTTGTATCGGCTTCTTTAATCCCCTGACTTGGCTCTATTGACGCTCGCTCGGGCCGACGCGCGCAATTGTATATCAAAAAGACTGCCGGACTGACATCACTTTTATAGTTTCGCGCGTCATAGGAGATATGAATTCCCATCCTGAGGATATCTCGCACCGCGATCGCGAATCCGCCGAGCGCCACCAGAGAGACCAGTTTCCCGCTGGCACCCCTCGCCAAAGCAACACTGCGTCGCTACAGATCCATCAACCTGTCGCCTCGCGACTACCAGGTGCTATCCATAGTCCTGGTGGTCTCCTCGCGACTCACGGTGGCGCAGGACCTCCTATCCCCCTCGGCGCTCCGTCAGGCCCCGTAACTTCATTTGGTGGACCGCTGCAACCCGAGTCGAACCGCCCGCTCCCACACAACGCTCAGAATGCCTCGACCCAGATGTTCGGAGCTATAGGTGGTCATAATCAAGGCCCTCCAGGTTCCTCGGGAGCTGCAGGACATCTTTTCGGCGGCCCATTACAACAAGAAAGCAATCGAGCATCGCAAGGGTTACCCTTTGGTAATGGTGGTGCTATTCCTGGCGGAGCCCACCCGATGCCCGGTGCTGGTGGCGCTGGTGGCATGCCACAAGGACAACAACCTATCCTCAACGTAAGTTGGAAATATTTGCTCCGCAGTGTTATGGGGAATAGGAGCTTGGGAGCATAGCTGCTCTGACTCTTAGTTTTACGTCTCCCTTATCTCGCCTTATGTGGACGGATAGCTGCCGCCATTGGACATATTCATCTTCTACCTACCTCCATACGTCCTCAGCCATTTGCTTTGTCCTTTTACATAGATACCCCCAAGTGTCGCTATCAATACTCTTTGTAGTAAAGAGATTTCTTTTTAATATTATGGTCTGCTTGTTTTCTCAGAACCGGTAAAGATACTATCGTTTCTCGAAGTGTTGGCGTAGCTCTTAGCTACTCTGTTTCTTATAATGCTTGTTCTTCTATCATCGCCCGCAAAAGAACATAAAACTGCGTGTTTGGATTCCACATAAAGGGAATCTCGTTTGCAAGCTTGAAAGGAGCATCGTGTATTCCGGAGATGGGCTGATGAGGTCGACATTTATCGAGGGTGTACACTAAATAATACCCATTTTATTTTTCATTTCTTACTTATATCCGGCTAACTTTTCTTCTTCTCAGGATGCGCTTAGCTACCTCGACCAGGTCAAAGTGCAATTCGCGGACCAGCCGGACGTTTATAACAAATTTCTTGATATTATGAAAGACTTCAAAAGCCAGACGTGAGTGCCGCAGGCGTACATTTTTGAAATAATATAAGTCTTAACGGAACGAGTAGAATTGATACACCTGGAGTTATCAACCGAGTATCCGAGCTTTTTGCGGGTCACCCAAATCTCATCCAAGGCTTCAACACGTTTCTTCCTCCTGGATATAGAATCGAATGCGATGCTGGAAATGACCCTAACACCATCCGCGTGACCACGCCTATGGGAACAACTCTTCAGTCGATAGCCGGAAGAGCCCATCAAGGTGATGGTGCGCATAATCAGCCTGGTGGGAACGGGCCTTTTTTCAATCATCGCCCTAGCAACGCTAGTAACTGGCAACAGCAGCAGCAGCAACTTTCTCAACCGCAACACAGCATTGAAAGCCCAGAGGCCGCGTTCAGTGCCCCTGTGGTCAACGGTTCTAATTTGTTTAGCGGTAACCAAGGCCAAGGTTCGTCTTTTGACGGCCCCGCATCAGGTCCTCAACAGCATCGCGGCGCGTCTCAGGTTCAAAATAATTCCACTACACCTAACGCGCCTACGACACGCAACGCTCTCACACCAACTCCTAGTGGTTCTCAAGGAGCGCCTAATAGTGGTAGCCAGCAAGCAAACATCGAGAAGCGAGGCCCGGTTGAATTTAATCACGCGATAAGCTACGTGAACAAAATCAAGGTGAGAAAAATTTGTGAAATATCGTGCATTTTTTGAGCCAGACACCCGACCCCTTTCCATCCTTCTAGGCCCACAAATTTTAACGGCAAAATCATTATAGCATGGGCCTCCTTCTTCGACATCCACGTTCATAGCTGATTTTTGTGCACAGAACCGATTTCAGGATAAACCGGAGATTTACAAGCAATTTCTGGAGATCCTTCAGACCTATCAACGAGAACAAAAACCCATTCAGGACGTCTACGCACAAGTAACCAGTTTATTTAACACTGCACCCGACCTCTTAGAGGACTTTAAACAATTCCTTCCGGAATCTGCTGCGTCTAATAAGGCTAACGGTGCGAAAGCCGATGAGGTTTTTGCTATGACCGGCCTCATGCAAACCACGCCACAGCCCCCAAGCAACATAAGAGACGGCGCGAAAATGCCTCCTGTTGGCAATTTCGCGCCTCCTGCTAGCGCTAGCAAGGACAATAAGAAACGTCCTCGCAACGAGAAGCAACCGCCCCCTCCCGCTCCCACGGCAGGCGATAGTCCAGCTCCAGGATCTCGTGCGATTCCTGGAACAGGCCCAGTCGGCAAGCGTCAGAAACTCAACCACAAGCCGCTGCCCACGGATGCGCCGTCTATAGAACCAACACTCACCCCCGTTCTTCCCGAGCCGCTACCACCTACCTCGTCAGCGAACGCGACAGCTGATGAACTAGGCTTCTTCGACAAGGTGAAGAAGTTCATCGGCAATCGCTCTACGATGACCGAGTTCTTGAAGCTGTGCAACATGTATTCACAAAGTCTAATCGACACGAACGACTTAGTCCATAAGGCGAGCCAATTCATTGGAGGCAATCCGGAACTCATGAGCTATTTTAAGACATTTGTGAACTACGAAGGTCTCGACGAGATTATCGATAACAGACCTAGGCCGCCGAACGAGAAGGTTTCGTTGAGCAACTGTAGGGCTATTGGCCCAAGCTATCGACTGCTACCTCGCAGAGTAAGTCATAATACTTATTGGAGGGATAGTTTGCTAACAATTCTTGTCTAGGAAAAACTGAAACCCTGTGGTGGCCGGGATGAGATGTGCAACGCAGTCCTGAATGACGAGTGGGCTTCTCATCCGACATGGGCGTCCGAAGATTCAGGTTTTGTTGCGCATCGCAAGAATGCTTTCGAAGAAGGTCTTCATCGCATCGAAGAGGAGCGACACGACTATGACTTCAATATCGAAGCTAACGTGAAGTGCATCTCGCTGCTGGAGCCCGTAGCCCAGCAGATGTTGAATTTGACCAATCAAGAGCGCGATACATTCCAGCTGCCACCAGGTCTTGGAGGTTCTAGCACATCAATCTTCAAGCGTGTCCTGAAGAAGATCTATGGAAGCGATAGGGGAATTGAGGTGGTCAACGATATGTTCGCCGATCCTTTCGGTGTCATCCCTGTCGTACTCGCACGGCTGAAACAGAAGGACGAAGAGTGGCGATTCACTCAGCGAGAATGGGAAAAAGTATGGCAAGCTCAGACCGAGATAATGCATCTCAAGAGTCTTGATCATATGGGCATCCAAGTGAAGCAGAGCGATAAGAGAAACCTTTCTGCTAAGCACTTGGTGGATGTCATCAAGACAAAGCACGAAGAGCAGCGACGCTCGCGCAGCTTCAAGAACAGAGTCCCGCGACATCAGTTTACCTATGAGCTCGACGATCAGGAGGTTATCCTAGATCTGCTACGATTTATGGTCCTTTACGGTACAAACAATGGCCACCATAGTGCATCAGAGAAGGAGCGAATCGTCGAATTCTTCGAATACTTCATTCCACAATTCTTCGAACTATCCCAGGAAAGGGTTCAAGATCGTCTTAATGATATCGATCGCGATTCGGGTGAAGAAGACGCTGAAGAACAGCTTCCTGCGGAACTTAGCAATGGCCGCTCCCGACGCAATGGCAAGAAGTCGGACCTGCTTCGCGACGTGTTGGATCGAGGTCGCAACGGTACCAAGACTAGGGGCCAGAAAGAAGATAGTGCAGCATCCGGCAGTAAAGAAACTACACCGGATAACGCATCTGCGAACGAGGAAGAGATGGCCGACGCCCCGGAGGAACTCATGCCAGCCGAACAGTCTAACGAACGATGGCTGCCTATTGTACCTCGAGCGACGGTTGTGAAAGGCGACAACCCATTACTGGATGCTGATGGAGAGCTGAAAGCCGATGGGTTTTTCCCTCGCCCGTGGTTTAACTTCTTCTGCAACCAGACTATTTATGTCTTCTTCACCGTCTTCCAAACCCTTTACAAGCGCCTAAAGGATGTCAAGGACAGTAGGCAGAGCGTGTCGGACGAAATCGCCCGATTGAAAAGCAAGAAACCTGCTAAGGAACTGGGCATTTCTATTAACGACGTTAACTACTTCGACGAAAACGATCCTGCTTCCTTTTGGCCGAAGACGGTCGAGCTCATCGAGGATTTTATTACTGGAGAGATTGACGAGAATCGTTTCCAAGAGATCCTCCGCCACTATTACCTTAAGAAAGGCTGGACTTTGTACACGATCCAAGATCTCCTCAAAACTCTTTGCCGTCTCTCCCTGACGTGCACCAGTCCCGACGCGAAGGAAAAGACACCAGACCTTATCGACCAATTCTTCAAGAGCCGCCAGAACGAAGAGACCAGCTACCAGACCGAGATTAGCGCACGCAAGTTCGCCGAGAAATGTATTAAGGATGGTGACATGTTTGTTATTTGCTGGGTAAGTACCATTTCGACCTGTTACTGCATACTAGGTAACTAACAATTTCATTTTTAGTTCCCCAAAAAGCACGAGGCCACCGTCCGCTGGCTACAACGCGACGAGACAACATTCTACATGGACGAGATGGAGCGCCGAGAGCGATGGCAATACTATATATCATCGTACATGCGTGTCGAGCCCACCGAAGGTGTACCCCGCTCCCGATTACAGAAGACCGTTCTTGCTCGAAATTTACCATCTGGCGAAGCCGACTCTGACGATGGCGATGTTCCAAAACCACTTTCTTATGATGAAGGTCTGGTTCTCCGCATCTGCCTCAATTCGAACAAGATAGTTTGGGAGAAGGATACCTCCGAGTTCTTCGTCTACTCGGCCGAGCCCGAGGACCCGGAGGAACGAGCGCAGGCCGAGGAGCACCGTAGAGCAATCACCGAGCACCGCGAACAGACATTCCGGGAGAAGATGGTTATGAATAACGCATGGATGCGAGGGATGAGCCAGGACGAGGTGCAGAAAGTCAACGAAAACTTTAACAAGTGGTTCAAGGAAGGTGTCTCGCCCAGTACCAACGGCCAGGGAGAAGGAGGTGATGCCATGGAGGAATAAAGCCGGAGAGGTAGGCTCTTGTACTTTTTCGCTGGGGGTTTTCCTTTGTTTCGTTTTTTCACTAGCAAAACCCCAGCATACTTAGAGATGATGGAATGGCGTCGAGTTGACGATATGGAAGCGAAGGAGGCATACATGGTCGGCGTTGGTGGCTGACACAAAGTGCGCGGATTGATCCTTCCTCTGCTGCGATTCTCGTTTTCGTTTATATCCGTCGTCCCGCTCCTGTCGGATGGACGAGCAGAATTTCGTAACCAAAAGCAAACCAGCTGCGCAGGCGTTTCTAGCTTTTTTTTTGTTCTGAGTAGTTGCTGGGTTGTACTATAGATGCCGAGCTGATCGTCCTGCGATCTAATTCACTAGTTTATTCTGATACTGAATGAATAGAAGACATGTGAACCTGAATGTTGCTACATATTGCTGGCTGATGTTGGTGTATTAGATGTATCACGTTCTTGTGTACATGATCATAAGGGGAATCAAGTTCACTATTAAAGGTAAGTACCTGAGACAGGTAACTAATGGGAAGTAGCTAAAGTAAATTGCTATACATTAAATCTCATGTTTTCTTCCCGTTGTCGTTTGTAGAAAGCGTCCGTCATTCTATCATTTTTTCCCCTTTTTACTCAGCTACTTCCGCTCTGCTGCTTCTTGACATTCTACCAACATGATAATGTCTTACTGGTTGTCTATCATATTCGGGAGTCCCTCCTCCTATGAGTAGTAGTAGTTTGCTTGCTAGTGGCGGCTTCTTCGCCGTCATCTAGTCACTGCAGGTTCTCGATGACGATGGCACTGGCGCCGCCGCCGCCGTTGCAGATACCCGCGCAGCCGATCTTGGCCTTCTTCTCGCGCAGGACGGTGGTCAGGGTGGTGACGATGCGGGCGCCCGAGCAGCCGAGCGGGTGGCCGATGGCGACGGAGCCGCCGAACACGTTGACCTGGTCGGCGCTCAGGTTCAGGAGCTTCATGTTGGCGAGCGCGACGACCGAGAAGGCCTCGTTGATCTCGTAGTACTCGACGTCCTTGTCCGACAGGCCCGCGTGCTTGATGGCCTTGGGGATCGCCAGCGCGGGCGCCGTCGTGAACCGCTCCGGCTCGCGCGAGA
>JAOXNQ010000007.1:2764044-2806736 GCA_028571165.1 Hypoxylon perforatum
CCGATCTCTCCGGCTCGCGCGCCGCGTCGCCCCATCCCAGGATCTTGGCTAAAGGCGTCACGCCCAGCTCCTTGACCTTGGCCTCGGACATCAGGACCACGGCGGCGGCGCCGTCGTTTAAGGGGGCGGCGTTGGCTGCCGTCACAGTCCCGCCTTCTTTCTTGAAGACGGGACGCACCGTCTTTAGTTTTTCTGCGTTCAGGTTCTTGACTTCTTCGTCCGTGCTGATTTTGATGGCGGGCTTACCCCGGCCCCCGCTCACCTCAACCGGCGCGATCTCCGCGGCGAAGACGCCCGCGGCTGTCGCCTGCTGCGCGCGCGTGTACGTCTCGATGGCGTAGGCGTCCTGCTGCTCGCGCGTGATCGAGTGGTCCGCCGCGCACAGCTCGCCCTGCATGCCCATGTGTTCTTTCGCGCCGTACGCGTCCGTCAGCCCGTCGTTCAGCACGCCGTCGACCACTGTCGTGTTGCCGTACTTGGACCCTGTGCGCTGCTGCGGCAGGTAGTACGGCGTGTTCGACATGGACTCCGTGCCGCCCGCTACGACGATCGACGCGTTGCCCGTCATGATGGTCTGGGCGCCGAGGATGATGGCTTTGAGGCCTGACGCGCAGACTTTGTTTACGCCTGTGCATACGACTGACTGCGAGAGCCCGGCGCCGATGGCGCACTGCCGGGCGGGTGCTTGTCCGAGGCTGGTGGGGGAGGAAGTGTTAGTATAAGCCTCTCTTTCTGCCAATGACAAGGTTATGGAATAACGGTAAGGGTAGAGGCAGTGACCTACTTGGCGGACAGCACATTGCCGAAGAAGACCTCCTCTACATCTTCGGGCTTGATCTGGGGGACTCGCTCAACGGCGGCTGGATATCGTGTTAGCGGGGTACTTGTCGAGGCTACGAATACGAATTGGCGTACCCTTGATGGCATGGGATCCCAATTGAGTGGCACTGAGGCTCGACAGCGTTCTGATGGTCACAGGGATCAGTTTCACGAGCTACACATATAGGGGTTTTTAAAGGGGGGGAGGTCGTAAATAAAAATATGAGACCTACCCCAAGAACGACCCCACGGGGGTTCTCGCAGCCGAGACGATATAAACGGAAGGAAGACCAGACATTTTGACGAGCTCGCTAACTTAGCTTGAACGAAGGGATTGGATTTCGGAACGACTCGAGGAGATAGGAGAAAAAGTAAAAGGTTCGAAAATTTATAATTGCCAATGTCAACTTGTTGAGGCCCGGTGTTGAAAATTGGTATATCGGTACTGTATCTTTTAGTTCACACCGCCCCTCCGATCTTCACTGCACCTTGCCCGGTTCAGGTCTACTCAGGGGTCCACTAGCTTAGGGGTCTTACCGGATCTAGTAGTGGGGCAGGTGTGCTGTTCCTGACATTGGTGGATCGGATAGCAGCTCTTCGGCTTCAGCAGCTTAAGCCACAGACCGCTCTTCGGACCTGACCACAAGCCCCTCCCGATGTCACCTGAATAGCGTGATTGGGTGGGTCTAGGTATGTGGCTGGCGGTGATAGAGTCTAGTAGCCTTGCATTTAGCCACGATAGATTTTGCAACTAGCCACAACAGGATAATCCTGAACTTCAGCCTTGCATCTCGTTCCTGTAACTTTTTCTATCGTGACATCAACCTCCCGTCGCATCACCACACACAGCCCATTGTCTTACATACCACCCCTTTCTACGCCATGGATGACCTTTACGATGAGTACGTGTTTCAACATAACTACGAGCTACTCTCACACTAACAATCTTGATTAGGTTCGGCAATTTTATCGGGGAAGATGCCGAAGCATCTGAGGAAGAATCCCAGCATGGCGTTGACGCGGGCGCGTATCTCGACGATGACTACCCCGAGGAGGCACCAGAGACTACGGGTCAAGAACTAATGGAAGTTGATGAGGACGGGCCGTCGAATGCTGTGATATTACACGAGGATAAACAATACTATCCGAGCGCGCAACAAGTCTACGGCGCCGATGTCGAGACTATGGTACAAGAGGAAGATGCGCAACCTCTTTCGCAACCCATAGTCGCTCCCGTCGACGTAAAGAAGTTCTCTATCGAAGAAACCGACCTCCCTCCCGTTCACTTCGACCGCGGCTTCATGACAGACCTCATGAACTTCCCCGACCAAATACGGAATATAGGCCTTGTTGGAGATCTACACCATGGCAAGACCGCCTTCATGGACATGCTTGTCCTCGAGACACATGATATCGCCGACAGATTAGAGAAGAGACAAGGGAAGAAGAGAGACGAACAGTTGCGATACACCGATACCCACGTTGTCGAGAGGGAAAGGGGCGTCTCCGTAAAGGCGGCACCGATGAGCTTGGTTCTGCAAAGCACCAAGGGCAAATCTCATTTGTTCAATATAATAGATACCCCGGGACACGTTAATTTCGTGGATGAGGTTGCGGCGGCGATGCGATTAGTGGACGGTGTTGCGCTGGTCGTCGACGTGGTGGAGGGCGTACAAGTCAACACCGAGCAGATCATCAAGCACGCCGTCCTCGAAGACATTCCGATGACACTAATAATCAACAAGATGGACAGACTAATACTGGAGCTGAGACTGCCACCGAGCGATGCTTATTTCAAGTTAAAGCACGTTGTCGAAGAAGTTAACACCATCATCGAGAACACCAAGCCAGGATCAGGCGGCGACAAGCGGTTAAGTCCGGAGAAAGGCAATGTTCTCTTTGCATGCAGCGAGATGGGCTGGTGCTTTACGCTACAGTCATTCGCGAAGATGTACGCAGACAGCTTCCCGGGCGTCAATACGGAAGAGTTCGCGAAGCGGCTCTGGGGCGATATCTACTACAATCCTAAAAAGAGGACATTCAGCAGGAAGGCCCTTCAAGAGGGCGCGAAGAGAGCATTCATACACTTTGTACTTGAGCCTATCTACAAGGTCTTTTCTCACACACTCAGCCAAAGTCCCGACGAGCTCAAAGGGGTATTAGCGACACTGGGGATAACTTTGAAGCCGTCGCAATACAAGACAGATGCAAAGGTGCTACTGAAGCTAGTATGCGAGCAGTTCTTTGGGCCCTCGACCGGCTTCGTGGACATGGTCGTTAAAAACGTCCCATCTCCATTAGAGGCGGCCGAGCACAAGTTGGAACAGTACTACACCGGGCCCCTCGATACCAAAGTAGCTGAGTCTATGAAGAAGTGCGACCAAGACGGCCCCTTAGTGATTCACATCACGAAGCTCTTTAACTCGGCGGATGCGAAGAGCTTCTAC
This sequence comes from Hypoxylon perforatum, assembly GCA_028571165.1. Lineage (NCBI taxonomy): Eukaryota > Fungi > Ascomycota > Sordariomycetes > Xylariales > Hypoxylaceae > Hypoxylon > Hypoxylon perforatum. Next base: position 2,767,311 of record JAOXNQ010000007.1, read on the forward strand.
TCCTTTGGTCGAGTAATGAGTGGTATCGCTCGACCTGGAATGCAGGTCCGAGTTCTTGGAGAAGGCTATTCTATTGACGACGAGGAAGACATGGCGATGGCAACTATCTCAAATGTTTACATTTCTGAGACGCGGTATATTGTTGAGACTGACGGAGTTCCGGCTGGAAACTGGGTTCTACTGAGCGGCGTCGACAACTCGATCGTTAAGTCGGCTACAATAGTACCACCGAAATTCGAGGATGACGAGGAAGCCTACATCTTCAGACCTGTCACTCATTTCACAGAAGCGGTTCTGAAGGTAGCAGTCGAACCCATCAACCCGTCGGAGCTCCCGAAGATGCTTGACGGCTTACGGAAGATCAACAAGAGTTACCCCCTAATCACTACCAAGGTCGAAGAATCGGGCGAGCACATCATCCTGGGCACTGGTGAGCTGTACATGGACTGCGTTCTTCACGACTTGCGGCGACAGTATGCAGATATGGAGATCAAGGTTTCGGATCCCGTCACGCGCTTCTGCGAGACGGTGGATGAAATGTCCGCTACCAAGTGCTACGCTATTACGCCGAACAAGAAGAACAAGATTACTATGGTCGCCGAGCCGCTCGACGATGGGATCGCGGAGGATATCGAGAGCGGCCGCGTCAAACTGCAAGACGGTGCCCGGAAAGTGGGCAAATTCTTCCAGGACAAGTACGGATGGGATTTGCTAGCCGCAAGGAGCATTTGGGCATTCGGGCCGGATGAGAAAGGACCTAACATCTTGCAGGACGACACACTTGAGGTACGTCGACGGTTTCGTCGTTTTCCCCCACCCGTTGTGACCTCGAAAGCTCGGCGTCTTACTACACATACCCTACACATACCCTTGCCTGTAGCGTCCGGAGGGTTACCTCGCGGCACCGCATGCGGCAATACCCTCGCAATTTCAGCCTCAGAATTCTAGAATCTTGTTCTTCCCCTTCTTCTAACTTGGATCCCACCTAATATTTTCGGCAGGTGGATAAGACGCTTCTGAGAAGCGTGCGAGAAACGATACGCCAAGGTTTTAGTTGGGCAACTCGTGAGGGTCCTCTATGTGAAGAGCGTGAGTACCTACATCTCGTTACATTTCGATATCACCATTCCTACGCAACCCCTGTGTGTCAACCCCACGGTTTCCACCACATAACCTATCTAGAACCCCCTTGCCTTGGTCCCAAGCTTTGTTTCTACACGTCTGCCGTCCCCAAGTCCTTGCTGCCAAGATTACCATTCCAAAAGCCTCGTGGTTCCGGGACTATTCCGCGCACTCCGCTCTCTCCACAGCTATATTCGCGAAGTCGCTGCGCTATTATCATAGTTATCACCGCCTTCTCCCTCCTCTTAATGGGGTCTACTAAGGCGCTAGGCGCCGAAGTACGGTGAAATTCCGTTGCGGTAGCTAAAAGAGCGATCGATTTATCATCCCAGGTCTAGCTTTAAAAGCGCTAGGCATGGTGACGACCCCTGTCCAATACCATGCCAAGAGACAATGCGGGACTAAGCTTCATCCCCTGCTTTCTTGCATTTGTGCAGATTCGATCAGACTTCGTCTATCGAACCCGTAGGGCGAGTCTGCGCGTTCCAGCCCGCTCGTACCATGATGCCGCAACAAGGGGTACGCGGCACTGATATTACAGGGCCACCCAATTTACCCGTGCTCAAACCCCAGCGTCTCGTTGCTCTCCCCTTACTAAGGGGCAAAGCGCCCGTCTCGCCTGTATCGAGAACTGCCGTTGATACATGCGCGTACGCCAAACCATTACATGCGATTGCGTAGCATCACAGGGGAGGAAAAATAAGCAGGCGCATATTTGAATGAATGACGTTATAGTGCTTTTGAATTTCATGTATATTGTGCTGACATTTGCGACTGCAACCATTATAGCTATCCGCAACACCAAGTTCCGCATCATGGACGTGTCGCTCGCGCAGGAGGCGATCTTCAGGGGAGGCGGCCAGATCATCCCGACGGCGCGGCGCACGTGCTACAGCTCGTTCCTGATGGCGTCGCCGCGCCTCATGGAGCCGCTGTACGCGTGCTCGATGACGGGGCCCCAGGACGCCGTGCCCGTGCTGTACAACGTGCTGGCGCGGCGGCGCGGTCACGTGCTGCAGGACGGCCCCATCGCCGGCACGCCGCTGTACCGCGTTAGTGGTCTGGTGCCCGTCGTCGACTCCTTCGGCTTCGAGACCGACGTGCGCATCCAGACCCAGGGCCAGGCCATGGTGAGTCTGGTTTTTGATAAGTGGCAGAAGGTGCCCGGCGACCCGCTCGACAAGGAGGTCGTGCTCCGCCCGCTGCAGCCGGCGGACGCACAGGCTACGGCTAGGGATTTTGTGTTGAAGACGCGCCGCAGGAAGGGGCTTAGTGAGGATGTTAGTGTGGCGAAGTTCCTCGAGCCCGAGTTTTATCAGAGTTTGATGGAGAGCGGGACGTTGGGTAGTCCGTGAGGAGTGTATCTACCACACTCTTGAGCATTCATTCTTTGGGTGTCTATAACGGCACCTTACGAAACGGGGATAGAAGAGAGAGATAGGTCATTAGGTATGCGTCGTAATAGGTTACTGTACTGTACTATACAATCAGGGATAGTTTTCAACTGGGCGCTCGAGGTATAGGTAAAAAGGCTATCATCATCCTCATCATCATCTGCCGGCCTACCAAAGAAAAAGCTTAACACGAGAATTAATAAGAAGTCGGATCGTCTCTTTTTCGTGACGTATGTACCTTGCATTTATGTATGTACGTTCCTGGAAGAGTTGCAGTGTGCGAAGAAACATCAAGAACCGTTTCACATAGGTCTAGGTAGATCGGGTCGTTTTTTTTTTACTAGGAGGTAAGGTAGAACAAGAAGGGCGTGGCATGGGGGATGACAGATCCCGATACGATCTACGGGGTCTAGACTCGTTTTGACAGGTATGTAAAAAGTTCGTTGCAACAGAAGGATTTTAGGGTTTTCTCTTTCTCTTTTTCTTTTCCCTTTTGGTTCAAGGGATAATAAAAAGAGCCTCTACTGGGGGTTGTGTCTTAAACTCTTGGTCGTGTAACGTCAGGGTGTGATTTTACCTAGGCACTTGAAGAAGTATGCTCTTTTATACCCCCCTTTTCACCTTGGCTTAGCTGTCAGGATAGCATACATACCTAGGTAAGATTTTGAAGCTTGTGATTCGAAGCTTGTGATTCGAAGCTTGTGACCTGGGTTAGTATAGCCTGAGTTTTTTTAATGTAGGTGCGATATGTATGCTTCGATGACAGGAAGCAAGCAAGGTGTGGCGGGCGGTAGCGGCTAGTAACGGTAACAGTACCAGACCTGGCGTACCCATGGGAAACCGTTTCTATCCCCCCTTTCCCTTTCTCTTCCCCCACCGTTTCTCTCGTGACTCGCGAGTGTAGATCTGGGGGCGCTGTCGTGTTCGTGTAAGGTTGGTAGATAGGTTTCACGTATAGGTAGGCTCATGTATAGATACTTTCAGATATATGATGCCGTGTGTTCTGTGTCGGCATAAACCGGATGCCGGTAACGATGACAGGTGCATAGCATATGTGCCTAAGGTAAGGCAAGGGAATGGAGTTGGCCAGGGAGGCTAGGATCTGTGGTGCTTTCGTTGATTATTGATCGTGATATGGAGGCACGGGTACCTGTGGATAATTACGACTCTGCTTAGATAAAGGTCGTAGGGAAAGACGGCTGGAAGACAGCAATGTAACTTGGGGAGAGAGGGTCCAGGTGATGTGCGGTTGTGGGTTATTATGTAGATAGAAAGGTTGGCAGGTTGGTAGCTTGAGTAGGTAGTTATATGGAGATGAATGACCCTTGAGGCTATAACTAACACTTGATATGATAATAGAGGCGATAAAGGGACCATCCGCCAGATATGGAGAATGGAGAGGTGATGCTGCTATTAACCTCCAGCTTACAGATCATTTGAAGGTGCTCTAGACTTCAACGAGCTTGGCTATATCATGCAACTGGCTGACTGTTGCAATGCCAGATGAAACAGTTGGATTTAAATACTTTAGGTATATATAATCTTGGCCATACGTAAGTGTTGTTATGGACGAGATATATCCGAGGGAGCTCTACATGTGGCTTTATAGGAGCTGTAGTACATGAAACATGTATTTTTGTTTTTTACGCCGAGGGACCAGGGGTCGATCTCGGTGTTAGTCGTGACGGCAATATGAGAGTCATAATAACGTAGTAGAACAGGTAACGAAATAGTATGATGGGAGAATGACTGAATGTCCTAAAGAAAGAGCAGACGTTGGGGCTCGCGATAGACCCCTTTCCTCCACTCGTCCGGCAGAAGAAAGACCGCGCGGAGTGTTCGGAATAGCAATGTGACTAGTCATGTGTGGATGATCTTAAGAAGGTTGAAGAAAATAAAATAGAGCCTGGTCCAATACCGGGCATTTGTCAGGCGAAGAACCATGGGACTTGCAATAGGGGAAACGCTGTTTCGGATAGATTAAGAATACATGTAGGTACATTACCTTCAGCGATACCACGTTCATGGTCTTCGTTCTATGTATATTGTATGAAAGGTAGGTAGGTGTAGGTAGATGTAAGTAGATGGTCGCTAATGCACCATGGTTAGCTGCCGCCCCTGAAAGGAGTATTGACGTTCGGAGGTTATTTTTCTTCGGTGTTTGCTACTCGGGACCGCCGCCTCTCGACAGTATCTCAAATAGTGCCTGACGATATGTTGACGAAGGCTTACTACCAGCGAGCCGCCGTGTCGTTGCGTTGTAGAGGGAGCCGGCTACATGTCAGCTCCTATCTGTCCGTGATGTGTGTTCGCTGTCTGCCACTTGGACTGGATAGACGTGGCGGAACTTTTGAACTCCTCCTTCTACATAGAGCTAGTTAAAAGACAAAGGTAGTTCTAAAAGTCGACCGTATCAGTACACATGCATGAAAGGGTCATGATCGTACTATGATGGCGATGATTGGGGTGTGAAGTAAAGGAGAATAGCGAATTGGCTAGCTAGAGCGGAGGACGCCAGCAAATGACAGCCGGCCTCGAAGCAATTCGGGTACCTCTAACGCAGGAAAACCCGCTACAACCCGTTATCGAAGTGTCAAGCACGACCAACCATCTATCGGAAATATCGTACGTGAATCATCTGCTATCCCGAGAATCCAAGCTCAGTGAGGGCAAGAGATAGCGATAAACTTCTACGTAGGAGAGCTGAAAATCAATATCGACAACCAGGCAATATACCAAGCATTTACACAAAAATAGTATACGGGGTTATACGGGTTTATGAACTTGATCTGGCTTCGGTATTCGCATTGTTTCCTTGCTCCGACTATGACACGGCGTTCCTCCTTCGTATCGCCGTGCCGGGAGACGGGTCCACATGTCGAATACGAAGCCCCGACGATTTCCAAAATCAAGGTAAGCGGCTGGCTGATCATAGCATGATTCACGTAATGTTTGAGTTAACCAGGGGGTTTTTGATCCGTTTCAAGATTGTTCCCTTCGCTAGACCGTATATGGTCTTCGGTAGAGTCTTCGACGGCGGTTAGCGGCGTCCATGATTATGCTAATCGAAACAGCTCAGTCTGGAGCTTAAGTGCATCCTATTTACACAATAGCTTATCTAATTTTGATAGTATTGGTAGATACCCTATAGTAGGCATTACAATATTTATCTACGTAAGCTAAACGTAGAAATAAGATGAGCCGTATGTGTAGATATAAGCTATAAGTGGAGATAGATGTAGCTATATGATGTTCCATTAGTATAGCTTGTAAGATCAATAACTACCGCTATTTGGAGACCTATGTCTAATCAACCAAGGCATTTATATGGATCAACAGAGCTCCAGTCGACTGTCGATCGTCAACTCGACCTTGCAGCTTGGTGAGCTCTTGCGGTCTGACAGTCTGGTAAGATCTGAAGTTAAGCTGCATCCCACATCCGACCGGTACCTAGTCTCTTGGCAACTTCAACCGATTTTAGACCGGTGTGGATTCTCCTGTCGTGTTTATCGTCTCTAGACCTATCATGGGGAGTAGATCCTGGTACTCAAATCTCTGGGCGGCTTGATAGGGTGGTATTCATGCATTGCCTGCCCTTCTAGAAGCTCAGGTGACGACTTCAGATCTCGACGAAGTAACACAGTCATCGACTTCAATATCGTTGGCTTCGTATGACAAGTCGCTCAAGGTTTCCTAAAACCCATCGAAAACTTTCTTGTCCATCGGCTACTCCGGGCTCAGGTCGCCACTGGAAGGCACCTTCATCATACGCAAGTCTCCAACATCTTGTCTAGGACGCCTTTGAGCGTGTCATTCTCCAATGCTGCTGCAACTCTTTCCTTGTCGGCTAGCTGCTTGTTGACCTGGTCATCCTGGCTGTGAGATCCCTCTTTGATCATGACATCCACGCGGTAGTTAGGTGGTAGTGCCTGCTCGAGTCGTACCCGTACACCCAGACCAATGACTGTGGCGAGCGAGCAGTGAGTAATGGTAGGAGTAATTTTGACCAGCACCCGCGTCAGAGCGTTGGGATCCGCGGCTAGTGAAGGAGATGGCGTTATATCAATATCGGGTAGGTTGACAACAGCCAGCTGGCCCAGCGACAGCGGATGCTCCGGGTCAGAAATGGTGGATATGAGATCTGGGAAATTGTCAGTCGTTGACGATGACTTGAGACAGTGCTAGTAAGCTAAATTTAGAACAGAACAATCCCCAAGTCTGGTTGGAGCCATGCTATTGTGTATGTAGACGCACAGACACGATACTTTCAAAACCAAAATTCTGTAACATCTGGGCGTGGGGGTTGTAGAATGAAAGGGGAGCACAGGAGAGTACAGGGATATCTGGATGCAGTGTCGTATGCGGCATTGACGAGGTTGAGAACAGCCCAAGCGTGTGAAAACCCCGCGTTGTCATGTCGATCGCTGATTCGTACGAAGTTTCTTGAAAAAAAAGCACGGTGGGAAAGCTTGTATGGATGAGGTAGGTGACCTTACCGTAGACCTCCTGTTCGTCTATGGGCTCTGCAGTGAACTCATCATCGCTCGCGGTGTCGTCAGACCCAGACCACGAGATATCATAGAAAGGGTCGGACAAATATTGTGGCTTGCGCATCAATTCGGTAATTCTTGGCCCGGCGCTTCTTTGCACTTTCCGCCCCTTCTTTCCCTTCCTCGTCGGAAGCTGGGAAGTGTTCAGGATGGTGGGATTTGCATTGTCCTTCTCCATCTTGACGGTTGTGAGTTGAGGTGTGGCACGGGTCGGAGTCTCGGGGTCTTTGGAGTTTTTTCAAAGCCAAATGAAAATATGAGACAACCTGATTGCTAGCTACCTGGATGTATGTATCTAGATAATTAGGCAAGTAGAGTAGTGTGATGAATCGCAATATACCACCACACTTGGGAACTTGAGAAGAAGTCGAGTTGTGACGATTGAGTTCCACCTCAAGGTGAATAAAGATGTCATTGGCTCATAATTACGAAAAGGGTAGATTAGTAATAGGGCGGGGTTTGGAGGCTTTTCACCATTGGAACTTTTGAATGGAGGGGCAAAATCGGTGCATCGTTTGACCGGCTCTTTTTTATCTAATCAATTCCATCTTATCGTTCATGACTTGGTAGTGGGTCAATTAGGCGGTTTATTCTCTAGCTGCTGTACGAAGTAATGGCGATTGAAAAATCTTATTACTCAACACCCCTTCGCCGCCTTAAAAGAGAATCTGGTAAGCTATGTAGAACCTTGGGATCGCCTGACCGCTAAAAGTCTTATGGGCGAGCGGACTAGTTGTTCTTGGGGTTCTTGAGGGAAAATCTGCTTCATCGTTGCCCCTAACCGGCCCTTCTCTGCGTTGGACAAGCTCTCGCACGGCTACACTTACCCTCCATTTCTCCAGATTTCGGTCGATCATCTCCCCCAAATTCCCAAATCTGTGACTTGAGAAACTTGGTAATATGTGATATTTGACGTGAAAAGATGCAACGCGATAGATTTGCTCAGGGCCTCGATGCAGGGGCTTGGTGTCGGCGGGTACAGTACCGGATATGTGATACCACCGTTACAGCAACCTGCGGCTGTTTCACTGCGTGATAAATTCATGCGCGACAATTTCAAAAGCTGCACGTACATACGTGTAGGGTCTTGGACTCCATATTGAAATCTAAAATGGCAAACACTGATACCATTGGATATTTAATAATCGACCATCACGGATGTATTCCCATGTATTCTCCGCATGTCGTATCGGTGGCGTCGAGACTCGAGGAGAAGGTGTGGAAGGAAAAAAAAAAAAAATGCATAAAATGCACACCGTAATTTTCTTTCCGCCCCCTGGCCCCTCCTTAGCAGCCTGGCAGCTTACAAGCTGAAAAAGTTACCCAAGTCATCAGCTAGAACTAGGCTAGAAAATCATAGACGGGATCTCCCATGATCTGGCCTTGCTTGCCATGCTTTCACCGTTCCCGCTTTCAGGTCCGGTCCCACGCGCCTTATGATCGGCAGGTTATGAGGTACAGGACCGAATACGTAGCTATGCTCCGGCCAGATTTTCCAGAAATGGCTGGCATAACGGCATTTCTCAACCTTGATCGGGAAGTCAGTTTAGAATACGCACGGAATGTGCCGCTCCCAGCGTAGGCACGTGCCACGCACAAGGAGAGCCAATATTTCGGTACGAGCACGGCCTATTCTTGGTGCCTTTCAGCCCTGCTGCCCTGTCAAATAGGCCATGCTGGGCCATGCTGGTCAAGCTGGCCATGCTCGCATTATCATCATCCACTATTGAAGATTCGACAATGCATCTCGAATGTTAATCCCGCCGTAAGCGAACCTTTTTTAACTTGCAGCCGGCCAATATTGAGGGCCGACTGGGGGGTTATATGCCACGGAATATATCTTATTAAATCCGAAGGGAGAAAAAAGCTTCCAACAACATTCCATCGCCACCATTATATTTATCGATCTGCTAAACCTGACGGGCTGCTCTTTTAAACCTAGTAGGAACAGGTCTAGCGGACTGTAGTTATTGATGACAATATTATCACAAAGCAAACCATTTAGATGGGTCTAATCCTTCTTCGGCATGTTGGGATTGTTCTCGCTCGCTGATTGGGTAGATGTCCGTGGGGGAGTTAAGCTCCCTGGTGATGGTGGTATGCCTCGGGACTTCGGAAGGTTGGACCCCTACCTAGAACAAGTAGATCAGTCACCTATCCCATCTATCCCATCATTCAAGCCTGCTGGACCATGTGCGTACGAGATGGTCGAGGGTTAGGGCTCAGGAACACGAAGTGTACCGTTCTTCGGATGAAGTTGAATGTCAAGCTAAAAGACAAAAAGGGCGACAGGGGACCACTGATTCAGAGAGATCGTCGGTGATCAGTTGAGCCTTGTCAAGCGAGCATGGCGACCAGGGCGACTTACGACTTAACAAAAGGATTGCGGGAGCATGCTGGGTAAGCGAGGACCGCTGACGACGACGAAGACGAACCAATTAATGCTTTAAGAGCTGCCATTCTATCATATCACCACTCCGGATTTTTACCATAGCCGCTCCCAATACCACCTACAATGCAGATGCAAGTGCTCTGTGAGGTCAGGTCGCTTCCACTCTTCGCAACTTTTAACCAGCCAACCTCGCGAACCTACCTTACTCGTCAAACTTGGGAGCACACCAAGGAGCTCCCCTAGTTGGAGTTTGGCGCAGGTAGATCTGACCGCTAATCCTTTAGCAAATAACGCCCAGGACCATCGACATGCAAACGGGGCAGGCTACAGGGGTCAATTGTGTACTAATGACAGAATAGACGATATGATTAGCAGGTACGTGATGACCTCGCTGTTGGGTTCGGGTTCTACTATTCCATTGTAGGCGCTAGAAAAGGTCCCGAGCTGTTTGCCGGTTTGTCACCCATGTATGCGATGTGCGATGTACATGATTGTGCCCCTGGATCTGGTTGATAGGCACCTAGGCCAGCTAGGCAAGCAGAGCCTATCCCGCTTGCAGGAAGGGGAACAGTTACACGTCCATTGACAACTACCCAGCACCGCAGACCGCAGGCATTACATGTCGCGAATGTATATAGGTGCATACATATAAGTATAATGTATGCACCTTGCAGCCCTATTCCCTATTCACCCCAGGAACTAACCTAGACGTATGCAATGTTCGCCAATGTTACTAGGTCACACTTACTATTATTCTTATATTACAGGTTCGGCGGCTATTGTCTTGCCACGACACCATTACTCCAGTCCTGTACCTTAGATGCGTCTCGTGTGGGAAAGAAAAAAGCTGGTTTTGACATCTGATGCGCTTGGTTCTCCTTAAGACGTTTCATCCTATATTGGGTTTATTAATGTTGTTCATGCTGACCTACTGCACCAAAATACGTCCGTATCCAGTGCTGAGTGGCGCATCCTTGGGATTTTTTTTCTGTTTGCCAATTCTTCAACAGCACCTCATTCCAGTCGGTGATAGGGTGATGGTGGTCGGGGATAGTAGGAAAAGTTCTCATAAAGGGTAACACATACTTCCAGCCAGCCAGCTCGCCCTGTAAGATTATATAAGACTCTTACTACATATGTGTGTGATTATAGTACGATACCTCCTTGGGGCCGAGGCATCTTTTTGATAAGGGCAAAGTAAGGGACATTGCATGCGCGTCAGAAGTCAGGAGCAGCGAGTAAGGAGTCTACTAAAGCTCCGATTCGGGACTTCATGACAAGCGTCTGTCTTGAACCTCTCACCTCTGCGGCATCTTCCATCTGGTACGGCGCTACTATGTAACTAACTAACGTAGCTAACTAACTACCAGACTGCCTAGCTCACGACTCCCGGCCGAATGGCTTCGTCGTTCCTAGAGTCTTGGTATTCCGCGCTAATGTAGGCTAGATATGTATGAGAACCGAACCGAGCATTAAATGATACGGTACATGCGTGAAGAGAGCGGTATTGGCCCGCATCACAACAACTTTGACGAGTCTTGAATCCTACGAACCACGTCCCAAGCCAGCGATCGATCTCTCTCAGGTAGATTGAATCGCAACGGTAATATATTTTAGCAATTTCTCAACATAGGCCTGGAATTTCGTGGTAATGCACTTACATGGCATACACACATACATACCTGGGTACATACATAGCATAGGCTAGCCCCTAGACTAATAACGACTACGTATAAGACAAAATGAATAAACTTTTAATGCATGACTTGTAATCCATGAGACTATTAATTCTTATTATTAAGAGGTAGCTATTTATAACTCTCTATCGCAATTTATTATTACTGTTCTCATGGAGAATTGTACAGGTACATAGCATAGACGCACCTTACGTATCCGCATATGTAAGTGATCTGTAGAACAAGGTGTGTCTGGCTTGTCCTGCTTGTCTTAAGCCCGGGCTCGTTTGGGGCCAGCAGGGACCACGCGAACGACAGGGAAGATAGGGGCAGCCCCCAAGTTGGCTTGCAAGCTTGCCTCGAGGACCCCGTCTAGCGCCCCATCTGCTGCCCCATCTGCTGCATCGTACTGCATCGTAGGCCCCTCTTTCAGGCCCCTCTCGAACCCCATCCGCATACCAGCAGCCCCAGCAGTACCAAATAGCACGATGCAATGTACAATGCAATACAAGCCTTGACAAGCCCGACAAGCCTGACAAGCCTCGAGCCTTGACGAGAACAATGTCCCCATGTACCCATTCTTTTTTTTGCTAAGCAGCTAAGTGGGCGTCAAGGACTGCAAGGCAGTCTTCCACTCATGGCTCATGGCAATGGCATGGTTTATCCCCTCATCTACCTGAATACCGGGTCCCTCCCTGGTGGGAAAAATAGCAAAAGGCCATAAACATATGTCTCTACTCCTAGTCTCTATGTACATACAGGAAGTGACTACCTTCACACACCAAGTATCCCAGCCCACTTCCCAGCCCACATTCCCAGTCGCCAGTTCCATATCCCATATCCATACCTTCCCATCCTCCAGTCCCAGTCCGCCAGACATCCCGTCCCGCCCTTCCCTCCAACTGCAGTACCGCTGTACGGTCTTTAACCTTAATCAATCCTCTGCAGCTGCGGATATTTCTGATGCCGTAAAACCGTAATACTTGTGGCGCATCCGCTCCATCTACTTTTTTCAACCTCCTCTCCCTTCCGCTGAACTAGACTACCCATTGTAAAACTGCGCCGTTCCATAACGTCATACTGACTACCGACGAACGCGAGCGAGCCAGTCTGAATTCGCCTACCGCTACCGCTACCGAGGCGCACCAATGCCCCAGCATTAATTTGGGAGGCGTATAGTTGGACGAGGGTTTCGAACCCACCGAGTCACCGAAGAGACCGATAGAAGAAACGAAGTCGCAATCCTAAAGTCGCGGTTCAAGTCGCAAAGTCGCAGTCATGTCGAATAACGATCAGAACGTTCGGAGGCTGCTGCCCCAGAGCTCCAACTCATCACTAAACTCGTTCTCGTTTGCGCCGCCTACTTACCAACCTCCCAGAGAGACCCAAAAGAGTGCGGTCCATAAATACGTCCTAATTTCGAGTGTGATCTGTTGTTCTAACCTACCTGGTCCGCAGACTATGTATTCGTAGACGAGCACAACCGACATAAGCGGCTGAAGGGTATGAACCCTTTGCCTTAAAAGTATATCTAAGAGAGCGCCGTAGCTAATGGGTCTGCTCACTTATAGTTATGAGAGCTTGCGAAGGCTGCAGGAGGAGAAAGATTAAATGCGATGCGGCTACCACAAACACATGGCCCTGTTCGGCTTGTATCCGGCTAAAGCTACACTGCGTACGACCTAACGGGCAGTACGAAGGATCGCCAGGGGATTTACAGTCCTACGAAGCTGCACAAGAATACGATGTTGCGCCCGGCCAGAGCAGCTTTAGACATATGCCCATGCAGCAGCAACCACCGCAAGCCATGATGGGCAGCCAGCCAAAGGCCAACATGTACCCTACGCCAGGGCCGTATTCCGAGCACCAAGGCGTGTATCCTCCCATGCCTTACGGAGACCCCCCGCCACCGCCTCACCAGATGCAGTACGGAGCTATGCCTCCCCAAGTTGGAGTTATAGACCAGTCGTATGCCTCCGCCAGCGTATTCCCTACTCCGCCGATGCACCAGCACTCGGCCCATTCAGAATCGTCTCCAGAATCTCATTACCAAGATCCGTATGGGCAACAAGACCTAGCAGACATTCTAGGAGCTCTAAAAGTAGATGAAGCGGGAACAGGTAGGTTTTTATTCCTTAAACTTGGGAATTGGCAAGGCTGACAGCTGTAAGCACCGTATCTAAATAATAAATTGGCCCGTTCGGCGGGACAAGAAGAGGAGCCTGCGGTTGAGGACGCGGATGATTATAAGAGCATACTGCCACCTATGCCGTCGGGGCCAGGCTCGAAGATACGAATACCCCCGGAACTCATGCCAGATGAGGAGACCATCATGCACTATTTCGATCTCTACTTCACTAATGTACACCCCTACGTCCCGGTATTGAATAAGACCCAGCTGTACGAGCAGTGGCACTCAAATCGGGAGGCTGTATCCCCTCTGTTGTTGGAAGCGATTTTCGCAGTGGCCGGCCGCCTCGCCGACGAACCAGCGGAAGGACAGCAATGGATCGCCCTCGCCTCTAGTAAGAACATGAAATGAGATTTGATTTAATTCTTGAACTAACGAGATACAGGACACGCCGATTCCTTCATGGACGTGCCGCGTCTAAGCACCTTACAAGCACTTTTGATTATTCTAAAGGCAAGGGAAGCTTCTCCAAAGCGGGGCTACTACTACCGATCGTGGATGTCTATCGTGCACTGCGTCGCCATGGCTAAGGATTTGGGACTTGATGAGCATTTCTATGATCATAAAGCAGGTAAATCTTGTGGTTCGCCTCTTAGTGAGTGCATTACGAAAAGCCGAATCTGGCAGACCATCTTTGTATGCGAAACTATGATAGCAGCGCCTCAAGGTAAGAAATCTCTGCTCTTCCGTCGACTGCATGTGGTTCTAAACGGGATTTATTTAGGACGACAGGATCTCTCCGTGGATTTCGATTCTGTCGATTTCAGCGTTCCGAGACTTATGCCCGGCTGCGACGAAACGGAATATCATGCTAGTCGAAATTTTGTGTATCTTGCTCGCGTCGCCCGTAACCTTAACCGGGTGAACGCGGTCTACTCGAAGATTAAGAGGAAGAAGGACTGGGGTATCGACCCTGAATTAGTACAGTTCAACTCGACGATAACAGGCTGGGTGAACGACCTTCCACCCGATTTGCGCATCACCTTCCCTCAAGATGGATCGCCTCCGTGGCTCCCGTCGCATTTCATCGGAAATATGCACTCGTATTATTATCTGAGTATTATCATTCTCCACCGGCCGCAGTTGAGCTTCTTGGAGCCCATGGGTGCCGACGGGCAGTGGAAATCGCATATGCTTCTCTGCTATTCGTCAGCTAAAGCCTTGTGTCGACTCCAAGAATCAATGCTGCAGTCCTTTGGGTTGAGCGGACTTCAATGCATGCAACGAGGCATCAGTTTCACCATCTACGCTATTCTTTCCTGCATGGTCCTCCACCTTGTGCGTTGCTGAGCTTTCTTTCTGGTCGTAAAAAAAGATAGACAAGAATCAAGACTAATAATGAACTCTGTAGGTTGCGCTAACTTCTCCTGATCCCGAGCTCAACACGGACGCGAGAGACTATTTCACACGTCACATGAGGGTATTGGAGAGGACGATGCATTCCTGGCCATTGCCTGAAATGCTGAAGCAAATCGACGCCGTGCGGGAAGCATTTTCTGCTAACACGAGAAAGCCGTTTGTGTTGAAACCAAGTTTCCCTTACGGAAGTCCGCATCCCAGCAGTCACTCAAGCCCGCCTACTGCGAACACGTTCAAGCCGCCTATGCTCCAGACCAGCTCTCTGGACTCCGGCATGGACCCGCAGGCCGGACAGCACTCGCAAGTTAGTTATGCCAACCATCCTATTACACCCATCTCTGCTGGTTCCGCGGACAACAAGAGTGACTCTCCTTCTGCACAGTCGCTCTCCCTGATGAGTTCTGGACAGAGCACGCAGGCTTCGGCCCTTTCAAGCGGGATGTCGTTAGGAGACAATCCCACGTGGAATCCTACACGTCTATTTGAGTGAGTACACCTAAAAGCCACTGGATAGAAAACTGTCCCGTTGCTAACATGTTGACTACAGCCAATGGAACACGACTTTCGGTACGCAGCAAATCCAATCTCAGCCAACTTCAGTGGCTCCACCGTCCAGTGCTCTAAGTGTTCCCTCATCTTCAGGTGCCCCCGAAATCCCAACTTCCCAGGATATTCAAATCGCGGGCGGACAATTGCCGTCTGTTACGCAAGCATTGCCTCAGCAGTACTCAGCACCTCCCATGCACGCCTTCGTCACTCCGGCCATGTGGCAGGAGTCTGTCGCCAGCGTCTACGAAGGTGGTCTCAAGCGGCATTGGGATTACGACAACGGTACTTCGATTGATACGGGCCATAAGCGTCGTTAGGCTATCCACGCTGTTACTGATGAGCATCCGCCTAGATTACCACCTTCTTTGTTTGTAAGGAGCGATGGGATCTCAAAATAACCGATCAAACTGGGAAGAAGAAAAGACACGACACGGGCGACGGCGGCACGTCAATTATCACCCCACGTTTCTTGAATATCTAACAACCATTTACCATCTATAGATTTCCTCCATTTTAACTGTCACATGTACAACAGGGGTTTTATGAAACCGGACTGACAGGTTCGGATACGACGGAATCCACAAAGCGGCAGCCAAAGGGACAATCCGAAAAGAGTTACGAGTTGCTATGTCAAAAGGAAGGAGCTTAAGCAGCCCATGACGCGTTAAGGGGATCTGATGACAGGATTATACAAAACAGCATGGGATGGAGTATGATTCAAGATCTAGGCCAGGGGTAAAGATCGGCGAAGCAAGGTATCGATCAGCAAAGCGTGGGTTTTCAGTGAAAGAAGAAAAAAAGCGGCAGTTCTTTGTGACGAGAAAAAGGCAGTTTAACTTGGCAAGGCGTTTCGAGGTTGCATTTGGGACGCGAACCCCACGAGATTTTTTTGTTACCCTTACACACACATATTTCGTCGACCCACGAGACAAAAGATAAGGCTGGGGGTTACTTCCTATGATGGACCCTTTTTTTTTTTCTCGTTTTTGGTTTCTCTTCTTGGGTTAACCAGCTGCCTTTTGTACACTAGGATCTGCATGGCGATTAGGTCGGGGTGGTGTTTGCTTTTTTTTGTTCTTTTTTGAAAGCTGTTGTACATGATACCACGGGATCTCATGTTCGGGGTTTGGAAATATTATACATAGTGGGATGTATATGGATACGCGAGACCGGGAGAGATGCAAAAAACTGGGGAGGCCCTTACTGTTCCAAAGGGGGTTTTTGAGAAAACGAAAACAAACACAATTCAATGGCCGGTTTATACGTCCGAGATTCGCCTCGACTTGCCTGGTGCGAGCGTTATGTGTTGCCGACAGCGTATACCTCTTCAAGCTTGGAGACCGGCTTAGAGACCGGCGTAGTTTATGTGAAAGGGATCCTTGTAGGGTTGCGAGCTTATCTACGTCTACTGACCAGGTAGGTAGGTAGGTAGGCTATCGACTACCTATCATACGACTATACCTACACATAGTCGGGATCTTGTTATAGGATAGCTTCACGAGATCTGCCTTAGGTACCTATAGTCTAGTCTAGGCTGGATGTCTTGTGCTTAGATGCTCAACAGTATAGACCGACGATCCTCGAGGAATAAATGGAAACTAACCAGGTACACGCATCAATAATGGATTGTTGGCGCACCCACGAACTGACGTAGTAGCTTGGCAGATGTATGGAAGGGTGTTCTTAAACCGTTCGATTTGCTTGGGCACACACATTAGTCCTTATTTGACGTAGTAAGATGGCTTCTAGAAGGAAAAACGTGGAGGGCACATCACACGGCTTGGCTCAAGGGGGGGTGGGGAGGGAAAGGGGAAATTCAAAGCAGCGTTCCATGCCCCATCTATCCAATTGCCTATTTAAGGCAGGTCAAGTATACAGAAAAGTTGTATTAGGTAGATTAACTTGCGTGCTCTCTTGCGAACTTGTCTGAACCAACCCTGACTAATGAAGTACCCGGGTTGGTTAGCAGGTTTACTATAAGGAGTAAGTTGGGTGGGTTTGGTGATGTAAGTAGATATACTACCTACCAGGTAAGTATGTAGATAGGAGGTAGTAAGTTGGACGAGAAAGTGAGTACATGAATGAATGCGTGGTGGCGTGCGTGACGTGCATACGACCTCCTAACGTCTCGAGGACCCCTTGGCTTCTTCCCCTTACTTACACCCGCCTCTATGCAGACACACATACACACTCAAAACATACATATGTAGATATACTCCCTTACCTAAGGCACCCGCTTACCCGTAGGTTAGCGACATACTTGGCAAAGTCGTGGCTTGCAAGTTGCGTGAGATTGGCGCTCTCTGTGTAATCGGTCATCGCCGTCACCAGCCGACGACAAGCCGACACTTTGCGATGCCATCCATATTACTAGCAGCGGCTACTCATAACCACGAGGTTGGTACAATACCTACCTGGGTATAGATACCTCCCACGTTATGTACATGCAAATATCAAAGACATTATATGCACCCCAATCTTCCTCGCCATGAGTTACCCAGAAGCCGCCGCGTTATGCAGCCCGGACCGTGCGCACAGTCACAAGTCTCGAGTCGTTACTGGCGCGGCTACTATACCCCCATACCCTATACCTGGTACTTTTCTAGACGTCCCCTAACTCCCTAGGTACATACACTAGGTATTATACCTGGTAAGTATACCTAGACGATTAACCCACGCCACTGTCATGATCGCATTCATGCCGTGTAACATACGGCCAGGACCAAAGGCCTATGCATAATCAGCGGCCGCGGTGATTGGTTCCCCAGCCCCCTTTCGACCCGGCTCGCGTTGCGGCCGCCTGATTGGCCCGCCCACGTTTTGGTTTCCCGGGGTTCAATTATGTTTTATGCTTATTGGCTGGTCTGGAGTTCAGCTTTTCGTATTGGTCGGTTATGGAAAATGCAAGAAAGAAAGAGGAAAAAAAACAGAGAAAAGAGAAAGAAGAAGAGACGAAAAGGAAATGGAAGAGAGGGAAACGAATGGATGAAGGATCATTAACCTACTACTTGACACGATGCCGGCTGAGAACAAGGATACGCTTAGGAGGCAAGGGGGTCTCCGATACCGAGCCCATCTCCGCGGTCTGGGCTGGCCCCCAAGACCCAAGAGGCCTACTCGTGATGAGCTAAAGTTCTAGGTATGTAGGGGGCGCCGTTGAGGCTGTAAGAATCTGACGATATCACACAATTCCAGTGTTGCTAGCCTTGCTGGTGTTTCCTTCCACCGGCCTTGTCACGGCGGAACGCGCACTTCTCAGTTACACGGGATCATGCATAGGTCGGTCCGACCGGGTTACGATTAGCAAATCGGCGTTTGAAATGCAGCGAAAAAAAAAAATCTTCATCAAACTGCAAAGCTGAGATATTGTTGCACATTGGATATGTACCTCTTAGATACCTTGGGTAGGCTATCTCCTCTCCTACTGCAGAACCGTCACAGTATGCACATACTTGACCTTCCCATCCACAAGCCGCACCTCGTGGGAGTCCGGCATATCGCCGAGTGAATCAAACGAGCACAGCACATCGACCGACCCGAGCGTCTCGTCGATCACATACCGTCTGTTCCCATTATTCCTCGCGGACCCGCCCCGCGGCAGCGTCTGCCCGCACGGCCGCGTCAGCATCGACCCCTCGACGCGCTCGCAGTCCGTGCCCCAGGGAATCGAGTCCGCGGCCGACGCATCCGTCCACATATCCAAGTAGGCATCGCCGACGCGCTTCAGCTCGTCCCGCGGCGACCGCTGCGATTCTTCGAGGGTCTCCCAGTTCTCCGCTTTCACGTACGTCAGCGTCTGCGCCGCGTTGAAGAACAGCGCGCCTGTCGTCGCGGCGATCGTGTCGATGAGCGCGATGCTGCTGGTGTCCGCGTCTGGGTGCCGGATCTGCGTCGCGATCACGTACGGCGTGGACCCCGTGGAGGAGATCAGCACCGTGTAGCTCGCGCACTCGACAACGTCGGCAGACGTCCGGTTGTAGTCGATCGGCAGCGCTTTGCTGAGCGGGCCTGAGGCGATGTCCGCTGCTGCGTTGTTCAGCTGGTAGGTGAAGTTCGAGGCTGAGAGCGGTAGCCCGTCGGTGCTCCCGCTCGCTTGCGCGGCGACGTAGCTTGCGGCTGCTGCGAGGAGACCCTCGCGCGTGCACTCTGCTGCGCTTAGTCGAGCGCTCGCCGCTAGGATTGTGGCGGCCGTGGTGGCTAATCTACTGCTGCTTAGTCGTACCATGGTGAGAGTCTGCTGTTCGTTGTCGCTTGCGAAGAGATTGTCCGGTGTGAAGAGCCTTGGCAATTTGAGGTTGTAATCCTCACAGTAAGACTGAAGCGAACCGACGGCACATATATACGGCGGTTGGTCCTTAATTGAAACGCCCGAGAATGACATCTCGAACAATATGCCGTGCCCAAATGCGGAGGTACTTCCTTGCTATATTGACTATCCCCGCGTGGAATTTATATTAATGCAACGTGGTTCGCTCGATGACTTTGAGCAGGTCCCCTGCTTCTGGAAATATGACTTCTCTTAGCTCGACGCAGATACTGTGTTGATAAGTCTCTTAGGTCGTTGCCATCGCTTCAATCCTCCCGGTTCTGCGGACTACAAATGAGGTTGCTGACGAGGAATTTGCCGTGAGTAGCTTACCATCTTAACTACAATGAGATCTAGTTTTTGCTATACGCCCTAGCATTGCCTCCGACTGTAAGTTCAAATGGAACATACTCGAATCGCTGGCGAGAAGTTCGCATCCGACGTTTTGCGAAGTTGTCATTTTAGCAGACCCAAGCAGTGCGCTTATAAGTGCTCTTCTTATCGACTCGCTCGATGATCTAATGATATCTATAGGACACTAGATACATCGTCTCCACTAGATTGGACGGCGTCAGAAAGAAGAGCCATCCAGCATTTTGGAATCAGTCTTAGAAGGCTATACATCTAATTGCCACGCCAATACGTACGTTTCCGCTCCATTGTCGGCATCTTAGTCAACGTGGGTGAGATAGAATCCTGTCAGGCAATGAAATGACGAACCTTCGCCAATTGCACTCGGGGATCGTGCTGTCGTCCCGCGGCTACTACGTTGACCGGCTAAAAAGCTCCTCACGCGGAGTATGCAGGAGATGATAGCATCGACGCCGACCTCGGGTGGGGTAAGACGCCAATCATTCCGAGAGGCGCCTCACGATGTCGATCGCAGAGCTCAGGGTCCACGCCACATGGCATTTTCCCTATTATCGATAGGGCGGATAATCTGGATCTGTGCCGAAACCAGGTACGCGAGCTGCATGGCTCATGTACGAGGACTTGGAGGCAGCCATTCCGGTAGGCTATTTACTGAAGAGCATGATCAGTCGAAGATCTCCAAGGCCGACCGGATCGATATGGCGAGCTGGTCGAGGTTGAAAAGGGTCGGGGTCGGAACTTCTGATGGTTCTAATCCTGCCCGCTTTCATCTTCAGATACTAACATGATGAATGTTCCGACGAGGCTTTTAGCATGCCTCTCGCTCCTCAGCACTTACGTGCTGGGGAGGATGGCATTCCCTGATTGTGTTGGGGGACCGGAAGTCCTGACGACTAATCTTGTCTGTGACACAAGCGCCACCCCCTCCGAGAGGGCCGCCGCACTTATCAGCGCTTGGAACATCACGGAGAAGCTGAACAACCTCGTAGAGTGAGTCTAGGTTGTAAATAAACGGTCCTCTATCCAAGGCTAACTGAGCATTAGCAAGAGCCTAGGGGCACCGCGTCTCGGATTAAGCGCCTACGACTGGTGGAACGAGGCATTACACGGTGTCGGGTATTCCGTCGGAGTGGTCTTCGAACCCTCGGGAGAGTGGTCACACGCCACGTCTTTCGCCAGCCCCATCTTGATGTCGGCGGCCTTCGACGACGACTTAATTTATACCGTTGCAGATATGATTAGCAACGAAGCTCGAGCGTATAGCAACTTTGGGCATGCGGGACTCGACTACTGGACACCGAACATAAACCCCTACAAAGATCCAAGATGGGGACGAGGATCAGAAACACCAGGGGAAGACCCGAAAAGGATCAAGGGCTACGTCAAGGCCCTGATTGACGGCTTGCAGGGCAAAGAGGATATCACGAAGGTCATCGCAACATGCAAGCACTATGCTGCTTATGACTTGGAGTACTGGGGAGGAATCAAGCGGTACGAATTCGACGCCATCGTCGGAATGCAAGATCTAGTTGAGTATTACCTCCCTCCATTCCAGCAGTGCGCGCGGGATTCCAAAGTAAAATCCATCATGTGCTCCTACAATTCTGTCAATGGTACGCCGGCTTGCGCGTCGACCTACCTGATGGAGACAGTCCTCCGCGACTTCTGGGAGTGGGAGGACGAGAACCAGTACATCACCAGCGACTGCAACGCTATCCTGAATTTCCACGAGGACCACAACTATACCACCACCGCGGCGCAGTCAGCCGCGATATCCCTGGTCTCCGGAACAGATACGATATGCGAGGTCGGAACAAACACGGACGTCGTAGGCGCCTGGGACCAAGAGCTGCTCCCGGAAGAGGTCATAGACACAGCGCTTCGCCGCCTATACGAGGGGCTGATCCGCGCGGGATACTTTGACCCCGCCGACGCCACCCCGTACCGAACGCTCTCCTGGCAGGACGTAAACACCCCTGAGGCCCGGGCCCTCGCCGTGCGCTCCGCTGCCGAGGGCATCGTGCTGAAGAAAAACGACGGTCTCTTGCCCCTGAAAGTCGACAACGACACTTCGATCGCGCTCATCGGCTTCTGGGCCGACGCCACCAGTTTCGCCATGCTTGGTGGGTACGCCGGAGTCCCCAGTATCCTCCAGGCGCCGCTGCAAGCAGCGCAGAAGCTCGGGTACCAAACCACGAACGCTACCGGCCCCATCAAGCAGAACGCCTCGGACCCGGACACGTGGACGGAAGCTGCGCTCGCGGCCGCCAGCGAGGCGGACATCGTGATATACTTCGGCGGCAACGACATGACGATCGAAGCGGAGGAGCTCGACCGCTTCTCCATCGCGTGGCCCGCCGCGCAGCTGGCGCTGATCGAGAAGCTGAGAGCGCTGGGGAAGCCGTTCGTTGTCGTCGAGCTGGGCGACCAGAATGACGACACGCCCCTCCTCGACGACGACAACGTGTCTGCGGTCCTGTGGGCGGGCTTCCCCGGCCAGGACGGCGGTACTGCCGTGTTCGACGTGCTGACTGGCAAGACCGCGCCGGCCGGTCGATTGCCTGTGACTTTGTACTCTGCCGCGTACGTCGACCAAGTCCCGATGACGGACATGAGTCTCCGACCGAGTGACACCAACCCCGGGCGCACGTACAAATGGTTCGACGACGCCGTGCTGCCCTTTGGGTTCGGCCTGCACTACACCACGTTCGAGCCGTCGTTCGCGCCCGACGCGTTCGCCGCGGGGACCTACGACATCGCGGAGCTGCTCAGCGCCTGCGACGAGAAGTATTTGGACCTGTGCCCGTTTGCGACGTTCGGCATCGCCGTGAACAACACCGGCGCCACTACGACGTCGGACTTCGTCGTGCTGGCCTTCCTGTCCGGCGACTACGGGCCGGCGCCGCACCCGCTCAAGGAGCTGGCCGCTTATACGCGCGTTAAGGACGTCGCGCCGGGCGAGGCGAAGACTGCCCAGTTGAGCTTGACCTTAGGGGACCTGGCGCGCGTGGACGCACTGGGGAACACGATCTTGTACCCGGGAACCTATAGCCTCCTGCTCGACGTGCCGACGAAGGCTACGGTTGGGTTTGAGCTGACGGGCGAAGAGGCCGTGCTTATTACGTTCCCGCAGCCGCCAGCGGATCTCGGAGAGGGAAATGGGCATGAGAAGTACACGCCGAAGTGACTGTGAAGTACTCTGTACGCGAATTTCTAGTCTTGCGGTTTGACCCTGAATGGCAAGGGTGTTACAATTTGGCGCAGGTAGACAGCTCGAGATAGACATAACCTAAACATCAGATAATAACTATTATTAGGTCCTTGGGGATAAGGTCTATGTCATACCTGTAGATCTATCTACAAGTGGTCAGGAGTCGAAGCTGTTACACTCGGGCATGAACTTGAGATAGGATAAGGTCATGATAGTTACATTTTCTGGCTGTTTCTTGCTGCAAACAATCGCATTGTCTTGAGTCTGAGTGTACTCGTTGCCTCTAAGGAAAACCTCAACACACAATGAATTGTTGTTCTGAACCATCAGTTTCACCACGTTTTCTCTCCTCAAAGCAATCTTTGTTTGTATCTACATTGTAATGAACATGAGCTTTGTATCATCCTATCGGCACCTGGGATTCGTAACAATTGTCTCTCTTGGTACCCGAATATGCGTGAAAGCTGTTGTTTCTGTAATAAACCCATTCTGTTGACCCAGACATGTATAAATCATGGGTGCATTCCCATTTGATTCACAGGTAGCTAATCATCTTTCTCAAATTCATAGTCGGTAGCATCACTTCCAAACCTATTCTTTTCCGTCCAAATTTGCATTCTTGCCAGTCAAGAACAATACACAATTTAACACGTCAACGAAACCCTCGATATTATCTCGAAATGGCCTCTGAGTGGCCTACACTATCCGGTACGAACACGGACCCAGGCACGTTCTTCGGGTCTCTCTACACCGAAAGCCTTAAAAGAAAGCTTGTAAACCAAGTCCAATCTGACTCTGCTTTGCTATGGCTGAAACAGTTCGGACTGACTCCTCACACCATCGGAGCTCCTGACATCCGAAACGACGATAATTCCTGGTGGACTTTGCAAGACTTCTCCAAGTTCTACGACTGCCCGGCGGAGAAAAACGCGAGCGATGTGTTTAGGGAGGATTGTCTCGCAATGGGCGCCGCAAAATCCACCGCAGGCTTCCCGATGTTTGTGCAAGTCAGCGAGCACATGCAGCGGTTCATCAGCAGCCCCGAGCGGGCCCAGAAAATCTTTCTTGGTCATACCTCGTCCGACAAGAGCCACTGGACCTTGCTCGACCACATAACCTCGTACATCATGAAGATGCTAGAGTATCGAAGTCAACTCGATCTGGAAGAAGCGAAGTTAAAGGGCTTCCAGTTGCGCCAAAAGAAGTACGCCGAAGCGCACGGTCAGTCCAACCCGTTCTTCCGTATGTGGGAAAGGTCGGACAAGTGGGCGGCAGCCTGTCTGCTCTACCTACGGATCTATGCGATATTCTTAGCATTGCAGAACGGCGAACAAGTCAGCGGCAAGCAAGCCAGCGGCAAGCGACCTGGTGAGGATCTCGAGTCCGAAAAGACGAAACAGGCCAAGACGGGTGATGCCAGTACCACCGCACCGGTATCCATCGCACCGACGAGGAAGAAGGGCAAGTCCATAGCTGAGCCCTTGACGAGTACTTATAAGTCTCCTGCAGTTGAAGATGGCGAAGAATCTGACAAGGGTCCAGCCGCTCCTCCAAAAGCCGCTCCCCCACATGCACCAAAAACCCCTAGCCCGCTTCAGAATGAGATCAGTCAGCATTCGAGCGGGAAGACGACTGGCAGCGAGGACAAGCAAGACAGCAGCAAGGACGAGCAAAAAGAAGTCGACGCTCAGATTACCGGTAAGTCTCCCTTCGGGGACCCGCAGACTACCGCGGTGGTGAACCCGTACTCGTCAACCTCGGATGAACTGTACGGGAAGTATATGCGGCATTATACAGGCCTGCCTACGCTCCCTCCGGGCTCTCAGGTGCCGCCACCGTCCATCTTTGACACCTGGAACGCCGACCCGACGGCGCTGCCTGCAGATGTCGACGAGCCGCTGTATGGCCCCCCTAGGCCCGGTCCGCTTCCCTCGACGGTGATGGCGGACCCGGGTACGATTCACCTGCCTCACCTCGGAATCCACTCGGCGCCTTCCGAAGGCATGGCTGAGGCGATCGCTCGTATTCCTGCTGTGTGGCCGCCGAGCTCTGATGTTCCGTCTGCTCCTACAACGACGATCTCTGACATTCCGTCTACGCCGGCTAACGACACCACCACTACGGGCTCGGTAACAACTTGGCCTCCTAACACTACAACGACGATCTCAGGTACCCCGGCTGTTAACAGAACCCTGACCAGTGCATTCGGCATAACTGGACCACGCTTGTTAACACCTGGCGCACCTATAACTAGCATAAGTGGATGGCGAATGCCCTCCCCGCACGGCGGGGAACCGAGCAGTTCCACTGGTGTGCTAGCCACCACGCCTGCCCCGACTACCTCCGGTGTGCCAGCGACTACGCCTCCCCCGACTCTCCCTACGCCTGCCCCGACCCCCCCTAGTGTGCCAGTGACTGAGTCTGCCCCGACTGCTACGCCACCAGTGAGCTATCCCGCTCTGGATCCTAACTGGATGACCACCCAACCCTTTACTCCGGCCATTTCGTCGTCGAACACTTCCGTTTTCGCTTCTATGCCCATACGACCCGCCACCGCGACCGGTCCGACGTCTACTGTGTGGCCGCCGCCCAGTACTACTCCCGCTCCCGCTCCCGCTCCCGCTACCGCTACCGCGCCGATCAGCGGCGGCGGCGGCGTTGCTCCGCAAGTCCAGCCTCCCCAGGTCCAGCCTCCACAGGTCCAGCCTCCGCAGACCCAGCAAGCTGACGTCGCCGCGCCAGCAGCCCCCTTCGACCCGTACTCCAACACCATCGCCATGACAGAAGCCCCGCCCCCGCCTCCCCCCAAGAAGAGGGGTTTCTGGCCGTGGGGGAGGTAAAGAGTTGCCACCAATATCGGGACACAAGGTCTAAGGTCTTTAGAAGAACCGACCAGACAGTAAAAGTAAAAAAGATCGAATTTCCTTTGTAAGGCGTCCATGCCTACCTAACTAAACTAATACAATTTCCTAGCCGAGTGGAAAGAAGAGAAAAAAAGACATAGAAAACATCTGTTTCTTTGTTTAGGCACGGAGCTGATATATTCCTATAGTAAATTAGACTTTCTTAATTAAACTAAATAAACGAGAATACCAATCTATATGCCCTTAGGCAAGATTGCTTGTGAGTGATTAAATTGATCGAAGTAGTCTACCACGTAGTTGATGAAAAATGTCGATGTTTCTCTTTATTTGAATAGATGTCCAAGTACGAAGGTGCGGGCCAAAAGTATTGCACATGGGTAGAGGTAGTGGCTACAGTATCAAGCCAGGGATACTATAAATTGGCACTGTATTTTCATCGAATAATAAAATCTCTTCCTATTCTTACTGTTCTTACTGTTCTTACTATTCTTGCTATTCTTGCTATTCTTGCTGTCCTTGCTGTCCTTGCTGTTCTTGTTATCTTTGCGCTGTTTTTTAGGTGAGTAAGGCCTGAAAGTTATCAAGACCCCACTGAGAGCCTATTATAAGTCTTGTACTGTAATCACTGTGACTGGTACCTCCAGCCATATGCAATACTTTTGGCCCGCACCTTCGTACAGTAGGCAGTCACCATGATGTTATCTAGTGAAGGGTTTTAGACAAGCTTGGAGAAGTTGCTGTCAGGCTGCCAGCTTGTTGACCTGAATAGGGGTTAGGGGGTTCGAGTGTCGGATATTGACGTGGTCCGTGCAGACTCGAGTGCTAGCTCTCTATATAGGGGCCTTCAATCCCCGACTCTAAAAAGGATTATTACCTAGGTAGTTGTCCATAACCACTGCGAAATTAACCAGTAACGACTTCGCAATTAGAGAACCCATATTTACTACTTTTCGCGTTATTCACTGGATCTACCTCTTGGGTTCTGCCTCTGGTATCGGAAGAAACGTGTTATACACCTGAACTATACTCAGGTACCTACTAAAAGTCATTAGCACGCAGAATAAGAGCTGGCGCAATATAGTCGTTGATTTAGCATCACCTAAGTTGCATCGTGATAATTATTTTGGGTGATAAATTCAAGCGGGATCACTGGAGGAAGCAATAAACTGGAGAATTCTAAAGGGCGGAAGAATTGTGATACCGTTCACATTTTGTATTGATCATGACTGCGTACCTCTAATTTCTGCGTCGAGCTGACGCTGCTGCATGTAGTCTTATGATAAGTGCGGTCAATAATGTAAATAGTCTGCGCGCTTGTAATCAACCACTTCCAAGGTCTTTTGAGGTTAGCAGACATCTTCATACTAATGAAGTTGTATGTCGATGCTCACCAGCAAATCCGCAACAATGACTTCCGCATTCAACTTCCGAAGACTCGGGTGTAGCTGTATACATGTCCGAAGACCACGTCGATGACGAGCCCCGAGAACAAGTAAAGTTCTGGGTGTCTCCCATAACTACCAAAGGAGACCTGTTTAGAAAATTCGTTCCTGCTACGAAGCGTCCCTTATCGCACTCCTAAGAAATGAGTTGTCTTCGCAATCCGTTCACAAACTGCCTGTCGT
Organism: Hypoxylon perforatum; assembly: GCA_028571165.1. Lineage (NCBI taxonomy): Eukaryota > Fungi > Ascomycota > Sordariomycetes > Xylariales > Hypoxylaceae > Hypoxylon > Hypoxylon perforatum. Next base: position 2,794,922 of record JAOXNQ010000007.1, read on the forward strand.
CGTATTTTCCCGACCGTTCCCGTGCCTTGTCGTCCGCCTCCCGATCCATGCGCTCCTTTTCGGCAATTGCTTCTAGCCGCTTTACCCGGTCTTGGTCGAGATCGGATGCTGCCTCTTGCATTGCGGCAAGTTTGCGTGCTCGCTCCTCTGCTGCCGCCGTGGCTGAGTTTTTCGCATCATTACCCTCATCGCGACGGCCATTGCTGAATCCGTTCTTTGGTGGGCGTCGGTCGCGGAAACTGCGATTATCGCGGCGGTCTTCTTGACCGTCATGCTGGTATCGTCGTCCTCGCGGTGGCTCATCCGAGTAATCACGGCGCCGTCGATACCCGTCGTCCTTGGCATCACTCCGGCGTGGGCTTCGAGACCGACCTCTGCGTGGCTTATCGTCATCTCTTCGTTCGTCTTCTGAGGATGGTCGCCTTCGCTCCGCGCGCTCCGAATATTTATCTTTTCTTGAACTATATCTCTCTCGGCTTCTTGACTTTTCTTCCGAGTCTGATCGGCGACGTCTATGTCGGCGTTCTCTCGATTCGTCTCTGTCTCTCGAGTCGGATCGATGGCGACGGCGGTGGCGGTGTTCTCTCGAGTGCGATCTGTGTCTGTGCCGTCTCGAGTGCTTATCTTCCTTCTTTCGCGACGAACTTTTCTCTTCGGATTTGCCCATAGTCGCTAGGAGTTGTCTTCTCTTGATGGGATCATTCATCATGGCTTCGTAAGCGGCCTGCTCTTGCTTCTTGATAGCCAGAAGAGGGTCTTCTCGGATCTTGACGGCGGTATCCCTCTCGGTGTTCGCGTTCTGCAGGGCCATGAAGCTTTCGGAGCCGGCGGTCTTCTTGAGGTTCTCATGGTCGGATCCCTTTGTTAGGATGTTGTCGATGCGTCGCTTTCCGAGCAGGTAGCCCTCGAGTTCTTCGGCGGTACCGTTCTGGCCATCGCTGGGGCCCTGGTACATCCACTCAACGCGATCGACTACTGTGCGGCCTCCAGATACGGCAAGCTGTCTCTGGAGTTCTTCCTTGGCGCGTTCCTCCTTGATTTCCTGTATGCGAGCCTCGGTCTTCTTGCGCTCTTCCAGAGCCTTTTTCTCCTCTTCGTAAACGCGCTTTTGGTTCTTCAATAGCGAGGGATGGTACGACTTTTTGAGTTGGAGGTCACCCATCTTGAAGGATTGCGAATGTGATGATGTCGCGTAGAGATTTGGGAGAGAAAGGCAAATTGCTGATGGAATAAATGATTTTGAAGTGAAAGAAGGTTGATTTGATTGTAGACTATTAGTTTGCCACTTGGGAATCAGCCACATCCATTTTGCAGGGGCTTCGGGGCAAAGACGGGACTGGGGTAAGGCTGCCTTTGTACCTAAGTACCCACAGTAGCCCCGCACAGCCCCACGTACATTTTAAGGTGTACCTACCCTACCAGTCGCGTAGAGCTTCGATAAGATAGCGGCAGCATACGTTTGACCACCTGCATCTGTTGTTCTCCGTGCTACGAGTGAACACATTCTTTCACCAATTTCTAGAGCATTCGTACTTAAACTTGACATCGTTTTCTCTATTCTACTGAAATTGGCCAAACCATTACCCTTACATCGCCCTTTCTGCCAATCGCCGTCAACATGTCTGACGATGATTTCATGCAAGAGTCGGACGAGGAGCAGTATGTACCTATTCAAATAGAACCTACCCTTTTAACTAAACTTCTATAGGTACGACTTCGAGTACGAGGATGACGATGACGACGACTCCGGAGATGTCGACATCGAGAACAAGTACTACAATGCCAAGCAACTGAAGTCTACCGAGCCGGAGGAGGCAATAGAGGAGTTCCTAGGAATTCCTCCCCTCGAGTCCGAGAAGGGTGATTGGGGATTCAAGGGATTGAAGCAAGCTATCAAGCTAGAGTTTCGATTAGGAAAATATGATAAGGTCAGAAGCTTGATTTACTAGAGATTTCCTAGTCTCCCTTCTTGCACCTAGCTGACAAGCATCTTAGGCTGTGGAACATTATACCGAACTCCTCACCTACGTCAAGTCCGCCGTTACCCGCAACTATTCCGAGAAATCCATCAATAACATGCTAGACTATATCGAGAAGGAGTCGGAGAAGGAAGCAGCTCAGAAGGCCATGGAGCAGTTTTACTCTCTAACGCTCAACTGCTTCCAGAATACGAACAACGAGCGTCTGTGGCTCAAGACCAACATCAAACTGGCCAAACTTCTTCTCGACCGCAAGCAATACCTTTCGGTTACCAAGAAACTACGCGAGCTACAGAAGGCCTGTCAGCGAGAGGATGGTTCGGATGATCCGAGCAAGGGCACATATTCCCTAGAGATCTACGCCTTAGAGATCCAGATGTACGCCGAGACACGCAACAACAAGCAGCTCAAGGTCCTCTACCAAAGAGCGCTTAAGGTCCGCTCCGCGGTACCCCACCCTAAGATCATGGGTATCATCCGAGAATGCGGAGGTAAGATGCACATGAGCGAAGAAAACTGGAAGGACGCGCAGAGCGACTTCTTCGAGTCGTTCCGCAACTACGATGAGGCCGGATCCCTGCAGCGAATCCAGGTCCTCAAATATCTACTCCTGACCACCATGTTGATGAAGTCCGATATCAACCCCTTCGACTCGCAGGAAACCAAGCCCTATCGCAACGACCCCCGTATCTCTGCTATGACCAAGCTTGTGGATGCCTATCAGCGCGATGACATGCACGATTATGTAAACGTCCTGCAGGAGCACCAGGATATCCTGGCCGACCCCTTCATCGCGGAGAACATCGACGAGGTGACGCGTAACATGCGCACCAAGGCCGTCGTGAAGCTGATCGCCCCATACACGCGTATGAAGCTTACGTGGGTCGCGCGTCAGCTCAAGATCTCCGAGGCGGAAGTGCAGGACATTCTGGGCTTCTTGATCGTGGACGGCAAGATCAAGGGCAAGATCGACCAGCAGGCGGGCGTCTTGGAGATAGCGTCGGACGGCGACGCCGAGCGCGTGCAGGCCATGGACGGGTGGGCGGACGCACTCGCCGGGCTGTACACGGCCATCTTCAAGGACGGTGACGGCTTTAAGACGGCCGACCACGCCCAGGCAGACGACCCCACGCTGCCAGCTATGTTCCCGGCCGAGAGAGGAGGGGGCCACTCGCGGAGAGATAGGGAAGCTAGGTATAAGAAGCCCGCCAAACTGCTCGTTGCTTAGGATGGAGAGCCAGGATGGCCGCCTTGGTACATAAAGCTGCAGGAATCGATTAATCCCCAGTTTGGCTACACCTGATACCCCGCCAGACAGACCTCAACTACGGTTGTTTGAGTCACTCACTGGGAAGTGCCAGGTTGCATGCAGATTAGAGACGGAGATACCTTTATGATTTGCGCTGCATTTGGGATGATGGGACTGGTTTGGGATTCCGACATTAGGTATTTGTCGGGGGATGAATGATGAGAACCCTGTTTCTAGCTAGTAGCTAGTCGCGTTGCACTAATAATGAATTAAGGATGAACGAATTCATTCAGGTTTGGTAACTTGCTCGCTACGAGCTTTTTTGTTGGGTCTACGTGTTGCACATATGTAAAGTTTAGTCGACGACGTTCGCTAACAACTTTTTGGCAATAGTTTCCAAGGACCACCCATCATTGCCACAATCGTCGCCGTGGGATTCTACTAGCGACAGTATCTCTCACCGAGTTCCAAATAGCTCTGAGTTCTCCCAGCTCACCCAGCTCACCCACCTTGGTCCGCGCGGTATCTTTGTCCCACCAGGACGAGGCCCACCCGGGCGAATTGCGGATCACGTTCGGGAACGCCCAGATCAGGACGGCGATGCCCGTTACCAATGCCACGGCGAGCTTCACCGGGTTGGATACGCTACTTCCGGCCCGAGCTCCGCTGCTGCTTGTGATCTCTGTCTGCTTCTTTGCGTTGTTGGTTCTGCGTTGTCGTTCTTCCGCTTGCTTGTACAAGACGCTGCCGTCGAAGGCGCCGCGGATGTCGGCGCTCTGCATGACGCCGTCGCGGGGCCAGAGGAGGATGTACAGCGCCAGCCCTTGAATGGCGAGGTTAGTAGGTTGAGAAGAAGACGGTGATATGTACGTCATGTGAATTCAAAGACAGATTCTTGGGCCGTCAACTCACATTCGATAATGGCGGCACACCAGCCGGATACGCCGTGCTGCGACCTCTGCTTATTTGAGAAGCGGAAAACATCGCGAAGCGTCAGGCCTCCTTTACCGCCGGTGTCGTACTCGGCGAGTATGCTCTCACAGGCCGGCAGGGATTCGTTCTTCTCCCTTTGAGCGTGGGTTTCCTGCTTCTCGTAGTAGATCCGCGAGAGCGGGTCAGGGATTACCCCTGGCTGGGTGGGATACGAGAGCGTTGCATGCAGAGCGATCATGACCAACGAGGACGACGTGATTCCCCATCCTGTAGTCGTCAATTGTCAACATATTTTCGTTGCTCACAACTATCATAATAGATTAAGGGGACGTACCTAGTTTCCTACACCCCGCATACGTATCCCGCAGCCCGATGATCCCGTCGTGGTTAACGTCGAAGTACTCCGCGTTCCGCCGCAACACGTACCCCGGCTCGTAAGCCGCGACGGGGGTAGGGCTAGGCTGATCTACGGCGAAGGTCACTTTTGGCTCGTCCCGCAGCGGTGCTGGCTTCGGTCTTGCGGCGTCGATGCTGCGGCGGTGGATCCTCAGTTCAGACCTCTCCGGGATGGGTATCCTGTTGTTCCGAGGTATATCCATCTTGCGTGCGAAGCCGTCTGCTGCTAGCTTGTCATTTCCGGGGGCCCTGTGCGTCCGAGCTGCTCTGATCTCGTGGGCAGTGCTTGGGTCCCAATCTGGGACAGACGCCCGTCTTCTCCCGATACCGAGGTTGGCAGCATGTTGGTTCGATGATGTGCCTACAGGCTTTTGGTTAAGGTCGGGTATTCCATGGTTAGGTGCTCTGGGGGTAGATATGTGACTATCTCTATTGTTATTCACGCTTGATCGGGTCTTGGCATGTTCAACGTGTTCAGCAGATGGCTTTCTCGTCCCCTGGGGGTTTCTCGCGCTCATACTTGGAATAGAATTCAACTCAGAATATGTGTGAGAGAACAAACTGAAGATGAGATGGAAATCCAGGTACGTTTCATTGATTTATATCATGAGGGATTAAACCGTGGCTCTTACAAAGATACCATCGCACTGGTCATCCTCTCGTCATGAATCATGACATTTTGACCCAGTTTGGAGCTAACAGGCAGCCAGCTTCTACTCTAATATTACTAGAGCCTTCCGTCTAAGCCGTAAATCATAATGTTTATGAGCAAAAAATAACGAAATACGCTCATCAGGCTAAATTAGTCTATCGCAGATGAACTCCATGGTGCTATGCTATGGAAACTAGAAGAGCGCCCTTCCAAGGACTCACATCAAAATTGAGTTCAGCTAGGCGAACCTTCAGACCTCACTGCACAATAAGCTACTGATGTTAGTCGGATACCATCACATGTTTTAGGTACATTTCCATCAGTCACGTTATTTGAGCCCCAAAACCACAGGTCAATTGGTCGCATACGCGCCTCCTGGGTTTGTGAGAAGTCACTGCCTTGACCAAAGTGTATTCGCAATCTATGTAATTACCATAAAGTTCCAACCAATCAGGAATCTATAATTAGTGTGTGAAAACCATATCTCCAAAGACTTACAACTTCCCAGTCCTCTCGTCCTCCGTGATCTTCAAGATATGCCCGATCCTACCAGGCTGCACCCTCTCCCACAGCGACCCCTGCCCGCTCTTAATCCCCTTCTCGTCCTCGCGGCGGAAGAAGTCCTCGGCGCTCCTAATACGACCCGGGTGGATCTTATCGAGCAGCGCATAGTCGCGCTTTGAGACTTCCGACTTGTTACCCCCGGAGTGCTGCCAGCAGGTCCAGAAGCCCGAGAAATTCTGGCGCAGCGTCAGGTTCGCGGGGTCCGTCGGGTCCGCATTATACCCCGCGGGCTTCTCGGCCTCGAGAGCCCAAACCTGGTCCAGGTGCTCGGCGAGGCTCACGTTGACGAGGCGCGCCGGGTGCCCCGTGACCTTCTCGAAGGCGGCTGTTAGGTCTGCTGCGCTGACGTGGTTGATGGCCACCTCGAGGTTGCGGCCGTTGGCCCGCTCCGGGTCGTCGAATAGCCACTTGACGTAGTAGCCGCAGTCGTCCTATGTATTTAATATGTTGAGTTAGCATTTTATTTTCTCTTAGTACTGCTTGATCCAGGGGAATATTTCTCAAGGCTTTTTTTAATATTTTTAAAAATGTTCTCTTTAAGAGACACTTGAGGATTCTAGAGCAGAAGGTGCTGACACAACATGTTTTTTCTTTCTTTTTTTACTTACGAGGGAATTGAAGGGAACCGCGCCGTCGTTCAGGGGCAGCCGCCAGGTCGCGACGCCGTTCTCGACGGATACGGAAAACGGCGTGTTCTTCGAGATGGACATCTCCATGTACGGGCCCGTGGTGAAGAGCGCGGCTTTCATGCGTTGCTGGTTGTCTTTGTTCTGCTGCAGGATCCACTCGCCGATGCGTCCCTTGCCGTCGTAGTGGCCGGTCCTGCGTCGCGTAAGTAGTTAGCAATTGACATGTAAAATTATATAAAGGTAACGCGTAGGTAGTCTTTAATTGAGGAAGATTGATGTTGTTTGCGTGCGAGGAAAAAAAAGTCTCTCCATAGTGGATGGCTGAGTGCGTGGGTAGAAAAATAGGGGTTAAATAAAAAGAATCCCAGGACAACGAACCGGAACTCAGGCTTAAAGCCGCTCTTCTTATACACGTAATCCAGATTCCCAAGCACGAAAAGCTGCACACCCTCCTCGATGGCCAGCTCGTACGCGCGGATGGTCCAGAACATCTCGGTCTTCTCGCCCGAGTTGAAGCCGTCGATATTAACAAAAGCGCCCCAGGCGCCGCGGAACGTCGCCCGCAGGTCCGCCTCGGACGCGAACGTGCCGACGACGGCTTCCACGGGCCCGTACGACTGCAGCTCCTTGAATCGGGCGCTGTTCGCGTCGCGCGTCAGCGCGCGGACCGTGTAGGATCCCGACTGGACCAGCTCCCGCACGACGGGGATGCCTTGCGCGCCCGTGGCGCCGACTACTGCGACTAGGCGTGGAGACATGTTTCAGGGGGTGGGATTGTATGACTTGGAAGTTTTTAACAAATTGGATAAGTGATGTCTGGTTTTCGGTAGATAGTTGTGGACTTGGGATGTATGTTTGGACTACAAATTCTTGACTTTAGATTTCTCGACATTTCACTGCTCTTATATGCTTCGAGGAGGCTCCCCAGACCATCGTGAGCTACCCTACTTTAGCGTCGTATCGAAGAGTTGGAGCCGCCACTCAGCTGGCCCGGACGGGATTTTCTGATTATTCTATCAAGAGCCACCTCCATTACTAATTGGACACTGTCGCGTTCGATGCATATTTTTTTCTGCAGAAACTGATTTGTGATGAGACCTGTAGCGAATCAGTAGTTTTCGTTTAAACGAGCTCCTATTGAGTTCAGCGGCCCTATGTGTTCGGCGCAGGCGATGACGTTGAGACCCGTGGTACCACGAACCGATTAATGAACACTCGCAGCCTCTACACGGGAAACAAACAATTCAATCAGTAAGCACAGGACATATAATGTAACATATTTCCATGAATACTAATCAAAATGTTTACTCAAAGATCCTTTGCTAAGCGAAGCCTCCAATCAGGACCCATGGGACTATTCAGGGGCTAAAACGTGTACACCCTATTGCCTACCGAAATACTTAGATGGAACTTCGTGTGCGTCATTGAACGATTACCAACAAACATTTGAATTGGTATATTCGGTGCTAATTTGAGAGTAGGTATGAGTAATGATATGATCTCTTCATTTGCAGGTCGCATGAGGACCAGATGTGTAGGTGGTATTGAGCATAATCATATTTGCGGCTGAGATGATCTCCCCTTGATATACCTTTACTGCACCTAGGCAAGCAACCTATACTGAATATACCCTGATCTCTAGAACATTCGACGGAATTGAAAAAGGTGTTGTCCACAGTCGTGGAAAACCTGAAAGCCTTGCGGCCTTTATTAAAGTGTATGATTAGCCAATCTATTTTTTCTAAGTACCTAAGCCCCAAGATAAACATAGACCCTGAGAATGAACTCAACGCCGAACATCTAAGCTTCTGACCAAAATGGTATAGCCCTTAAATAACTACAGCCTGCGCAGCGGGGTATTTGCCAGTAGAACGGAAGGCCCATATGAAGTACATGGTAATTATGCAAGGTGAGAATGTCATGGATCTCCGTCGCATCATGGCTCCTCCCGGAGGGCCTATGAACCCGGGATTTATGCACCCAGCAGCTTGAATTTCTTAGCACACTCGATGCCTTCGGCGAACATGCCAACTCGTGCGTCGATGGCGCAACCCTCCGCCTCGAGTCTCTTGCATTCGGCATAGAGATTGTTCAGTGGGACATGGAAGACCTCGATGAACTCGTCTTCCTCGAGATTTGTTTCCAGCTTCTGGTTCGCAGGCAGACTCTCATCGATCTTGGCGTGAAACAACTGTAGGTTCGTGTTACAGAAGCCGGGGTCTAACATTCGTTATTAGCATATTGTCTATAATCATCGCAGGTGGAAAAGAAGCAAGGAATGTGCTAAGGCAGATGTCGGTCTGGCCTCGGAAAATGATGATCCTCCGTGGGCGATTTAAGTCAAGCGATGGATCTGTAGTGTTGGCTTAATACGTTCCAAGTATCCGAGGTTCGCTTAGACCGACTTAAGCCCATGATAGAATATCGGACTGTTACGAAAAAGAAAGTAGAACTCACCGTTGAACATCACGGACGAGGCTGCAACAACCTCACCCACGTAGCCAGTCTCTTCTTTCAGTTCTCGAATGGCAGTGCGCTCAGCGGTCTCGCCTGGATCAACGAGACCTGCCGGGATCTCGATGGTGACCTTATTGACAGGAGCGCGGTACTACCCCCACGTTCAGAAGTCAGCAAAGTTGTGTCACCCGCGATACCGACAAAGCGACCGGAAAGAGAAAAGGGGTAACGCACCCCCACCTTCGGAAAGTGGGGGGTTGCAAACAGAAGGCCATCGGACCGGGGCCGTGCCTGTGGGGGGCCGGAAGCCAAGAACGAATCTCATATGGCGGTGAAGGGGCTTCGAATACTGACCTGCTTCTGGAGGATGAGCTCGGGGCCGGTGGGTTTCTCCAAGATGGCTATGACTCCGGCGGCGTCGATGCCGTAGCCTTCCGGTCTTGTGGTACGCTCGGCTGATTCAAAGGTGCGCTCCTGATTCTTCGGATCAGTATAGGTCAGCCTAGAGACATAATATTAGTAAAATAAAAGTAACTTGCAGCTCACTAGGAGACGCCTTTGTTTTTCTGTTTTTTTGCTGCCTACATTACGAGCTTGGCCCACTTGGCATCGTCGTTTGCCTGTGACGATTATTAGTGATTAGCTCAATCAGGCGGGAAGGGCTGGCTGCTTACGAGGGGCGCCGTAGACAGCACCTTGGCGTTAGAGAACGACATTGCGACTAGATATGCGATAATCTCAGTTTCTAAGAATATAACGGCCGCTTAAAGGTCAATTTTTCAAAGATAGTAAGGGAGACAGAAATTGGAATTTTGTGCGGTTCTTCGGTGCAGTTATATGTTAGATGGGCGTCACCGATAGTTTGCCAGCTGGCGGTAAGCCCTGCCAGGTGGGGACCGCCACGTCAGGGGTTGAAAAGGGGCGAAGCTCTGACTTGCTAACGACACGTCACGTACGAAAGAAATATAAAATGATAATCATGCTAATTTATCGGATGAAAAATCCCTAGATGGGTGTTTGGGACGGGTATTCTTGGTCACTGATTGTGCCTGTATGGACACTCATTCGGGACTCAGGGGAAGGGGAAGATTTGGATTATAAGCATAACGATAGGGGATATGACGATCAAAACGCCTGTCACTACATCAATTATTAGATGCATGATATAAAAAGTCCTGATAAACCTACAAGGTGTGCCTGGCAAGCCACTGGTGGAAGCATCATCAGCCAAACCGGCGCAATATACAATGGAAAACTTGGTGTCATTTCTGTGACTGGGTGTCTTCTCTCTCTCCTTCTCCTTCTTTTTCATATTCATATTCTTCTTCCATCTCTTCGTCCTGTTCATCTTGGCTGCTCGATATGATAGTAGAATTTTCGCTACCGAAAACTCTTCGGATTGAGTGGTTTATGTGCGCGCCGACAGAGGGCGGGTGCGCGTGGTCTACATGCATTGAAATATGGGATTTCACAAGGGATTTGTGACGGTCATCGCTCTTAGTTCAAATAATTGTATCTACCTGGTTTAGGTAAGTTCTCATAGGGATTGTGTACTTGCAAAATAATTTGCATCCTAAGCGGGACAATAAGGTTGACAGGATGACTGTGAAAAAAGAAGGGAGGAAAAAAAAGAGCGATGGAAAAGAACTTTCATTCGCTATGAAAAGTGCTTGAATGAGATTTAAATGCATCGTGGAAGATGGGGGGAAATGCAAATAAAATGTAAATAGATTCAAGTATTATTACTTTGAAAAAAAAAAAAAATTGTTGGTCACCCACCCGCCTCGAGGCGCATGATCCGACGGTTCTTGGACTGCGTTAATCCGAGACCTTATAAATCAGGAGATTTATGTTTGGTAAGCCTTGATATTCTCAAACGCAAGCTCCTCCACGTGTGTGCAATGTGGAAGGGGGAGCTTCCAATACCCGTTGACAGATGCCCTCTGGGGGAATCGAACCCCCGACTTTTCCAATTTCTGGTTGCCCAGGAACTGGAGCGTCGGCCCTGACCACTTGGCCAACCACCCTCAAGCCCACTCCCACTTGTTGTGATTACCTACTTGCTCTGCAGACTTATATGCTTTACGCAGGCTCCCGGAAAATCTCAGGCAGTTGCCCAGGTACCCAGGTATACAACGTACCTATTCGCATTAATTCCATTCACTGTCGACGCCCTCCCATTCTGCATTTAAGTAAACGCGTCACTTGGTATTTTACAAAGTACCCCGCCAATACCACGCTCTCTATTGCAAATATCCAGCCCAGCCCAACTTTCCACTCTGGCCCAAACCTCTACAACGCCCAACCCCCTACTCATTCGTACACTTATTTAATTTCTTCCTTTACGAGTACTCTGAAGCTTTGAAGATGGCGCCCCCCTACGTTCCCCCCCTCCACGTGCATTTCTATACTGCACCTCATGGCGGAATGCTCTGGGAGACAAGAGGAGAAGAGACCGAGCACGGCAAACGGAACTATCGCCTACTTCTCCAACACCCGCACTCGTTCCATATCTCGAAGGCAATCACCAGGGGCCTGAAAACTGAGAGGCCTATCATTGTGAGCTTGGCCATGAGCCATATCTACGAGTACGCCACCGAGAACGTCAGCCTGTGCGGCGTGTACGAGCCTGAGGAGTTCTTCGGGCTCGCCAAAGACAGCTACGACTGGTCGAAGCACATCACCAACACCGCGCTCTGGGCGTTTACGTACCGGGCATTCCATGCTCGCGCCCTCTTCCTCTCGACGACGTCCGATCCGGAGAAGCGAAAGGCAAAGCAGCCTCTGGTACAAGCCCTGGACGATTTTAAGGAGGCCTTCTTCGAGTATTACCCTGTCAAACCCGAGGAGCTTGACGAGGAGGTTGGTGTGACTGGTTTGGCCAACCAGGAGGAAATCGAGCGCGTAGAAGACGAGTTGTACCTCAACAAGAGCCTTCGGGAGAAGTACTTCCCTC
>JAOXNQ010000007.1:2806836-2837461 GCA_028571165.1 Hypoxylon perforatum
CGTTGCCAGCGAAGTGGGCGCGGGCGCGGGCGTCCGCGTCGGGGGCTATCGCTTGGCCGTAGCCGATCTCGAAGCGCAGACCCCGTTCTATTGCTGCCATGCACGACTTAGGCCGCAGATTGAACGGCAGCCGGGCCGTCATGTCGAGCGAGATGATGGAGGCTTCTTCGACTGTCAGGCACGCGGCCTGGAACGCCTTTTCGGTCTGCGGGCGCATCGCGAGGATATCGTAGGCCATGGCGGCTTTGCGCAGTTGCTGGTTCTGCGACGGGTCGGAGAAGGAGACGGTTGCGCGGTGCAGGACGGTGGGGATGCGTTGGGGGGCAGCATCTTTGGTCAAGGAGGTGGTGGGGGGTTGCGCGGGCAGCTTGGGAAGAGGGTTCTCGATCTTGAAGGGTAGCGGCGCTTGGAGGGAGTGGTTTAGGGCGACGACGTTGTAGCCCAGCTGGGCGCTGAGTCTTAGGATGAGCTCGAGGTCGGCGGTGCTGGTCGAAGGCGACCAGGGGATATTGAGGTCGTACAACATGTTTCAATGGTATTGCTGCTCATCGCGTACCTTGAGGGTAGTTCTAGCTCACGAACATGTTTTTTCATGAGCTGTCTTGAATCGGCTGAAGAAATTCACAGTCCCAGTTGCTCCAAATTTTTGCCGATAGGGTGCTATTACTATTTCTTAGTGGGGCTTTAGCTGATCTTAGCGTGCTATCGATAGTGCTATGGTCACAAGCATAGCGGTGCCGTCATTGGTTATTGGCTGTAGAGGTGAGCCGAGCTCTTGGTGCTGAGCTGTCTGCTGGAACATCGCTGGACCATCTTGTCTTGGGACTCTTGGCCGTTTAGCACAGCCCCCTGGACGCGAATGTCGGATGAGGCAACACACATGTTCAGCTAGCATGGACAAAGAGTTAAACATCCGATCCTACAAATAATCTTCGTGACCTTTCTTCATCGCAATACTCCTTGTGGTTTTGTGGTATTTACATTTCTCCATCGCCTACTTCTTCGAGCGCAATTGGCACCGAGAACATAGCCAGCCATTTCGTGCGCCTGTCAGTCTAGCTATTCAGTAGCTTCTTACTACGAGTTACGATCGCGATACCCAACTGAAATCACTACCACTATTTCCACCACATAAGTCGCAATGTGTCTCATTTTCACCTGCGGTGAGCACACCTTCCGCAAGGAGGTCGAGGGTTTCGAGGGTGTCGTGTGCCAGTGCCACAACTGCGGAAATTATTCCGGCCATGTCATCAAGAGCAATCCGTGGTTCACCTTCTGCTTCGTAGTAAGTCACAATATCCCCGTCGCTTTCTTTGCCTGGGCACATTGATGTTAACTAGAAAACAGCCCATCATCCCCCTTTCGATTCACGGCTACCACGACGTTTCCTGTCACATCTGCAACTTCGCGCAACCTCTCGAGAACCGACCCGACGTCCAAGCCATGAAACGCGGTGAAGGAGGAAATAACATGCCGATGCAGCCACAGCCACAGCAAGGTGGCCCGCCGCAAGGATGGGGTGAAGGACCGCCTCAAGGTCAAGCCCCAATGAGATACGGTTAGGAGACCGTAAACAAGTCGAGTTTGGAGGTGTACAATGGAAAGGGACGATGTTAGGGGTATAATGCTACAATGAAAGAGGATGGGACGAAAAAGATGATGTCTGTATTGCATGGCACGGAGTTCAGTGGATTTTGCGTGTCACTGGGATGTCTTGTTTGTGGTGTTTTCTTTCAAGATATCCAACAGAGGCGAATAACGATGAATTGACTTTCTGCATTTCCAAGGCTAGGATTTGACGGAGACAATTCACAAATGCTTGTTAAAGAAAGTGGTATGGTTTTGTTCGTCATGTTGGGCCTAGCTCTGTTAAGAACTGAGTATCTATTCACTTCAACGTGAACACATGTAGGAAAAGACCCTTAGCCAGTAAGGCTTGATCATGAAATCTTCCCACTATCAGTGGCTTTGGCGTTAAAGCAGACAAGATGCATCATAGAGTATCTCAAACTCTGATACCATACTACTAGGGAGAGTGAGTCACTAGTATCTAGCTCATGGAAAATACGACATAGCTAAGGTAAAGCTGCTTTTCAAATACCTTTCTATAAAAATACAAGATTATAGTTGGTATCTCCCAATTGCCATTTACTAGATTCGACATCTACAGCCTAGGATCCCATTCAAGACCAAGCGATCAACAGCGATATCAACACACTCTCCTGCCTTAGACGACTACGGGGCCTCTGACCACCACCCAACAAGACTCTTCTCTACAGTCCATTACCTACCATGGCTTCCCGCGACCCGCCCCGTTCCAAGCCAGTTGCCCCCACGAGAAGCCAGGAATTGTTGGCTGGTACGTCCACTGAAGGGAACTCTAACAGCTGGGTCGCATCACTTGAAGGTGGCAATGTCAGATATCAGCACTCTCCTGAGGTAGGCCACTACCAGCACGGCCATCATCACCAGATCCAGCAGCAGCATTATGCAGAGCACCATCACCCTTCTTCGTCTACGGATAAGGACAGTCGTAGCGATAGCAAGGTCCAGCCCGACATAGGCTACAACAAAGAGAATCACGGCAAGCAGTACTCAAGCAACAAAGATAACAGCAGCAGAGGCTACAGTGCTCCTCTCTCCCACCGAGCGCCTCCCAGCCATGGAGCGGCGCCGCCACCCAATTACTCGTCCTTGTCCATTGCGGCCCAGAGGGAGGCCGAAAAGGAGACCGGGAAGCGTTAACCAGCTCGTGTGCTGGTAGGGGGACTTGGGGCTCTAGACCAAGCTAGGCCTGACAGAGTGATCTTGGTGCGTAGATGTGAATAAATCTACTTCATTACCATGAACACATGTGCCAAGATGATACGTGCAGGATTGATCAGTAGTGCCGTTTGCTTTAAATGCAGTGTTAATCTTTTCCCTCTAGGACCCAGTAGTTCCAAACCTTCTTTTCGAAAGAATATCTTTGACGAGGAAATGAGTACCATCAGAATAGGTAATAGACCTGAAGAACTCCTATCTCGCAGTCATGTAGGTACTCTCACTTCAACACAGGCCGCCAACCCTTGCGCCCGACATACCCCACGACGCCCTCATCCCTGAGCACCTCGGCGCCAAGCCGGCCCGTCACCACGCTCCTCTCGGCCTCAACACCGTGGACATAGAACGGGTACTTCAGCCGGTCACCAGTATCCTCTCCCTTTTCAGCAACGTCACCATCAGGCTCCCACACAATCTTTCCAGCCCTCCGATGCTTCGTAAAGCCAGACGCAGTCCGGTCAAGCGATAAATACCAGCGGCGCTGGTGCACAGATCCGATTGAGTTGGTCGCACCCGGGTACGCATTTGTGCGGCGCACCTCCTCGTCTTCGAGCTCGCAGATCTCCTTCTCCATCGCGGATACGTCTTCGTCCTTATCGACCTCCTGAGTGGGCGCGTTGACAATTTCCGACCGGTCCTTGTCGTTTGAATCTGAATCTGAATCTGAGTCTGAAGTTGTCTCGGGCTCCGCCGCTTTCCCTTTGCCTGCCCCGCGCCCTCCCCGCCCTCCCCGTCCTTGTACCGGACCACCGCGCCTCCTCCGGAATTTAGGCGTGCGCGAGCTCTTGGCGCGGCCTGCGATATCTTCGTCCTTGGTAAGTCGGAGGTTCAGTACGTAATTGCGGGGAAGTCGCGTCCCGTGGAGCCGGATACGGATTTTTCGGGCCTGGAATGCTTGGTGGAGCTTCTCCTGCTCCGTGAGCTCGGGCGACGGGTCGTGGTCCGATTCGGATTGCGAGGTGGAGTCTCCTCGCTTGCTACGCTCCCGCCCGGAAAGGACGGTGTAGGTCCCCGTGTCCCAGATGAGGAGAGAGCCGGTCGAGGCAGAAGCTGTCTCTATGAGATGGTTCTGTAGGCTGTGGTGTTAGTGAAGGCGATGAACGTTCTTTGATGTGCATCGTGCAGGACGCGGTCAAAAGACTTACCCATAAGCAGTGAATCCTTGTCTCCGTAGCGTTCCTGTTCAGACGCTGGCTGTTCGGGTCTCCGGGGAGTCCATACATAATTGCCCATGACGCGCTGCTTGTCTCGTTAATCTGCAGGCGAAGATCGTAATGTGTACCTGCGATGGGATGATCATGCTGGTGCACGATGAAATGCGCACCCTTTGCATTGCCTGAGTTTGCTTCGTAAAGCCTGCGATACCCTTCGATTGAGAGCCTGGGTATGCCTGACGGGAAAGGCGACAGCGCCGCCTTCGTTAGAAGTCCGGTAAAGTAATCTAGGTGATCTTCGATCTTGGCCTTGCCCGCCTCAACTGCTGATGCTTCTGGGCCGCCATCCTCCGGTCGCAATTCCTGTTCGTCTGATTCATCGAAGCTGCTGCTTCCAGCACTGTCATGTGTCGAGCTGGGAATTCCTAAACTCCATTCTAAGTTCTTTTTCTTTATAAAGGGATTTCCCACGAACTTGGGACTGGGTCCTCGCTTTGTCGGCATATTTCTAAGCTTGCGAATAGAGACAAGTTTGGGCTAGTCGCGAGAGAAGCCAGGGAAATATTTATAAACTTTCAGCTAGCCAGCTAGATGGATAGGTGGTCTGACGAGTGTAATTCATATTCAATCCAACTATAAAGATCCCAAACACACATTAGCAATCAATTCATCTTTGATTCGGCTTTTGGCAGCCTGGCGCATTACCCAGGCAGTAGGTATTAAAAAGGGTTATATATAACATCGTCGGCGTGAATCTACTAGCCAAGACATAAGTTTGTCTACCTACGTACCGGTTATAGTTAGGTATTTGTGGTAGAGGACAAAAAGAAGTAAAAGTAATGATAGAATAACTTGATCGTTGTTCAAAAGTTATTTTGATGAGAGTGGGACTCGAACCCACGCGGATTGCTCCACTGCGAAGTTGTAATTCAGGTAGACCTGAACGCAGCGCCATAACCACTCGGCCATCTCACCATATCAACCGAAGCACAGTACAAAGTTAGAAATTTTTTACACTAATGAACGCTATACTCAAATTGTCCACTGCAGGGATGAATGATATAAAAATTACTAATCATATTGTCGATAGGAATTTACAGTAGCCATTATGGCACTGTAGTTTAATGCCACAGAGCATCAATTTTCAATCAATTGATTAAATAGATTATCTTGTATTATTTAAATCTAAGTCTTGTAAGTGGTATCGGTCTCTAAGTCTAACACAGGCTTTTTGAATATCTTCAGTTAAGCCTTATCGCCTATTTTATTTCATATTTAATCCCTTATCTCCTAATCTTATCGATATATTCTCCGACTCTTGATATGGCGAAGATGACAGTTAACGAAACGAAAAGAGCGTGATAACAAGCGAGATCAATTGACAATAGATTAAAGAAAAAACACAGGGGTGATGTGTACAATTGTTATAAGCACCTTTGATGCATTAAACAAACCGGGTCGCGTCCATATAAACGATACAAAAAAGGCAAAACCAGGGCCCATATACCTACCTAGGTATACCTGACCGATATCAAATTAATGAAGTCTTCCCTTAGGTAAATTAGCACGCATATTAGCATAGTACTCCCTTTCTTCACACCCGTGCTCGATATAACACTTGGGATGATAATGATATCGGCAATAAGAAACTAGCATCATTTCTTTCTTCTGGAAAGCAAGCGATGGGATCCAGGTCAATCACGTTTGGTTTGTAACATCCTGCTTGCGGGCGCAATCTGTACAAGCGGTACCAGGAGTCATGAAACCTACCACCAACCTTCATATAGCCAATTTACAGCTGTTTATTACGTATTTTCGGCCTATGCAAATCTCCCGCCCGTCTCTATGACTGTCGCTCGCTCTTCCGTCTTCTCGTGTCGCTGAAAAGCGTCGCTTGTAGGTCAAGGTAGCCGTAGGAAAAGAGCTTGTCCGATATGCAAGATTGACCTTCCTTTCGCTCGATGTGCAATGATCATGAGACCGGCGGAAGTAATGGATTCATTGTATTTATTGCACACTTCTGCACGCGTATCGTCGTCGCTAGGTACGTTTGGTCTGTCGCCGGTCTAGGCACGCGAGGTCTGCTGCGGGAAACGAGGGCGGTAGCTGTAATAATTCAATGAGATGATGATCGACTGCGTATGTGTGCCATTGCAAGCGCTCGTAGGGCAAACAAGATCTAGGTATCGTATACACATGTTGTCGACGAGAACGAGCTTCGTAGGCGAACTGGTCGGGAACAAATTCAGGGTCTAGCAGGAGGGTTGGATCGGTCTGGTATCGTTGGCTAGGGGTATCTCGATCGGCCGGGAACGAAAGGACGAGTCTGCTACTGAGCAATCGATTGTAAACCGGGCTGGCTTTGAGCGGCGGATAGGCGGTAAGGATACGGATCGATGGATGTAGAGATGATCGCGGAAAACGGGAGGTTGAGCAGAGAAGGTCTGTAGCAATACTGTCGGATCCAATATCTTGGAACTGGGGTTAGCAACAAACTTTGACCGTTGCTTGGACTCATCACCGGTGACTCACGTGAATATGGCGGAAGTAATCGGTGTCTTCAACGATGTGTCGCTAATCATGTTGCGAGATGGCCGCGGAGATCATCGAGGCGGTAACAGTGGATGGGATTGGGATACTAAGGCGGATCACGAGAATGGCATTGGGAGGAGGAGACATTAATGCGGCACGCTACCAACCTACTACAATATTGTCAGCTCTTGAGCTCAGGCGAAGGGTCTGGCGACTCTGTCTAGGGCAGGTAGACAGATATAGTTGTATGTGGGCGAATTCGATTTGACAAGATTACAAGAGGCTCAGCTCGTCTTCCTAGGTACTGGAGAACTGTGAAGCCCAGCTCAAGGCCACACATGGAGCATAGGAAATTGGCAGGGTGTCGTTTAGGAAATGATGAAGAAATTAGTTTAGTATTCCTCGATCTCGCCTTTGTGGGCTACATGCGACATGATATATGCAGCATGACGACCAGGACTACCATGCCGATTACGAGTACTTCACCACTATGTTTCTTTCCAAAACAATATCTACAAGCACCCTACGATTCCCGCATGCTCGGGTATTAAGGTTTTTACAGTTGTACTTAGGAACTTGTCTACGCACGAGGGCATCAGAGAGAGGAAGTCCTGAAGTAGAATCAAACAAAACTACCATTGTGCTCGCATAACGGGATACTAGCTAGGAGTCCCCATCGTTGAACGAAGCTATAGAAGTCATATAAGTTACCAGTAAGCCCAGTAGCCTCCAATCTCCAACCGCATCTGATCCTTAAACCATCCTCGCAGCCTGATCGCACCACGAGGTAAAGACTTTTGAATGTTGTCAGTGTAAGTTCAAAAATGGGAAGATCAGCAAACTTACGGTCTTAGGTGTCTCTATCGTGGCGAAGAAGTGAATCCATCTCCGAAGAAGGGCGAGAAGCCTAGTGCTCATCTAGGTTACAATCTGGATCCCCTAGCATCGCGCCGTTCATTACATATCAGAAAGTGTAGTGTAAAAAGAATCGGCATCCCATGCAGCTAACGCTCAGGGTAAGGCAAATCTCAATAAAACTGAGGAGCATAAGTGCGGATCCAGTTATTGACGATCGGCTAGAGGAGATGTGTTAGCCTTCTCATACTGCCAATGATAGGGCCGTACGGCCTAGGTCCTGAGGATCAAAATTGTACATACCTCTGCATCACGGTCTAGGGCGCCCCATTTAAGAGGATCATCATCATCGTAGGTGTCCCAATAGCGTCTGGGCTCCCCATCATCTTCGTCACTGCTCTCCTCTTCATCTTCTTGGTTATTCTCGTCCTCGTCGTCCTCGTCGTCCTCGTTGTCCTCGTTGTCCTCGTTGTCCTCATTGTCCTCATCATCCTCATCGTCTGATTCCGAGTTGCTGCGTTCTTCTTCTTCTAGTTCTTCTAGAAGACCCTGCTCATGATCCGAGGCTTCCCAATATCCGGAATGGGAGAAGATCCAACGATAGTCCTGGTTGTTGATATATGGAGTAAGATCTACCATTGCCCAGCCAATCTCCGGGTAACGCTCGGTTTGTTGGTGAGCTGAGAATTCGTTCGCCCAGCCGTATGAGTTGTGCACAGCGTCCTCAAAGGCACCGAAGACCGCATCTTCGTCCGCCAAATCGAGGTCCTCCTTCATGTGGACTACTGCTTCACCTTTGTTGTTGTAGAAATCATCGTGGTCGATGAGATCATTCTTACAGTCCGTCACAAGTTTCGAGTCCTTGTGGACCAGCTTCAGCCTGTAATTGTAGTCGCATGGCCTAGGATGTAGCCAGCTGCTGTTTTCGACTTCCAGCACCGTTTCTTTGCTGCATATCTCAATACTTCGGAAATTGGGAAGGTGAAAACTCAGCGCCTCAATCATGGGGCCAAAATCGCCGGAATACAGCATGGATAGTTCAAGCCTCTCCAGGTGGTCTTGGTAAGACAGATCGTAATGGTTCCTGGAGAAGTAGAAGTGGCTTACTTCTCCTCGGAGGCGCTTGCTGACTTTGCACAAGGCAGGGATCTTGATGTCTTCAATGCGACGGACGATTACGCCGCGTTTCCCATAAACGAGCTTGTAGATCATGTTGCGGATCTCGGGAGGGAAGTCTTGGAAACTCTTGTTGAACGGTTCCTTGAGTTCGGTCTTCTTGACTTCGGTCTCCTTGGGTTCGGTCTCCTTGGGTTCGGTCTCCTTGGGTTCGGTCTTCTTAGGCTTCGTCGCCTTGGGCTTCGTCTTCTTGGGTTCAATCTTCTTCACTACCGGCTTTGGTTGCGGCTGGACCTGGTCCAGCGCTCGGTCGATTGCCTGTACAAGAGCCTGAGACGGCTCTTGGCCGCTGGCCTGGGCCTCCGCTGCCGCTGCCGCACGGCGAGCCTGTGAACGAGTGACAGCAGGCATGATTACTTCCGAGTAAGTTGAGTATGAGATACTTGGAAGGAATGTAGTTGGAGGGAAGAATAGTTGAAGGGAAGAATAGTTGAAGGGAAGACTACGTGAAGAGAAGTGTTCGTCAAGTGAACAGGTTGTGAATGACTTGAAGGAATAGATGCTTCAGTAGAAGGTTGTAAGAATCAATCGGTTCCTTGGGTGCGTGCACTTGAGAAGTGGAAAAGAGAAAAAACCTTGGAAGTTGGGAGATGGTAGAGTGGGCCGGTTTATATAGACTTCTAGAAGTGAATGGCCATTGATCTTGAAAATGCCCGTGCTTGTGATTAGAAATGGCGCCTTTCCTAGTATGGAATTAAAATCAAGAGCATGATTAGAAAATACCTGAGGTACGGATGGAAATCACCAAGTTTATACCTGGTACCGCCGCATGTTTCCACCTATACAGAACATCTGGGGAAGGCACGTCGATATCAGTACCCACCACGGCTATTTGCCGGACTGGATCAGCCCAATTAGCGGCGACTTGCAGGCTAATCAGTAATTGATACCTCAGGTACCTTTTCCTACAAACATCCGTATAGGGTATAGCGGTCTATTAAGGTTTACCTATAGTGAATTACCACCAGATATCCCCACGTAACGAACACACTGTGGGAACGGACCACATGGATCGGTACTTCCACCTAAGGTGTTTAGAATGTGAGGGTCTGTGATTCCTAACGTTCAAAGAAGACGAAGGGAGAGCCCCTTTTAAATATGTTTAGAGCTCAATGAAAAGTTTGAAATATACCTAAGATACCCCCTGATCCCCAATCATAAACAGTGTATAACGGGCTTGAGGGCAAATAGACAATTAACATAGACTCATTATTTGAGGCCGTGCTTGCACGGCGACAAAGATACCATCCAAAAGTTTTCCATAGATACGTAGATATACGTACCGAAGTACCAAACGTTCTTTCCAAGCCAGGCAAAGCTCTAGGGTCTAGGTAATATTTAGCAATAGAACATCGCTGTTGAGGGTACCTATAGGAGAAAAGAAAGTCTGGCTATGTATAGTTTGCTTATCGGCTTAGGCCATTGTACAATGACTTAACAGAATTCAATGCCCAATGCTTGTCACTGCGTTCATGACATCCGTGCTGCCATCCTCCCAACTAAGCAACGTAGCATGTTTACTGATTCTCCAGGGATTCTGCCCTTTCTGGTCTAGCTCTGGTAGCCGAACAAGATCAAGGATATATCGGCCCTGAAGTTCAATATTGTAGTTAGCTACCCCCTATTCTGGAGTTCTATTGATTTGTTTAGGGGCGGAAATAGGTAACCCACCCCGTTGTGCATCATAGGACCACCCCTTGCAGACCGGAGAAACATATGGCCATTTACATGAGCAATTACGGTGCACTCATCCGGCCTGGCGATCCCCTTCGCAGGCTGCGGAAGATTGACAACTTGATTCCTATCACATTACTATTAGTTCCGGCCTCGAAGAGTAGGTAAGTCGGAGTAGGGAGAGGACAGCTTACATGACGATGTGCTGCGTTGAGTCGAATCCACTCATCATTGGCTTTAGGCTCTTAACCCAGTCCTTGCCCGTAGTCTCCACTGGCTTCCCGCCAAACATGGACGTGTAATCAATGACCACCTGAGGAGCATACACCTCGTTGACGAGGCCATCATACGACTTCAAGTCCATATTCATAGTCTGGTTGGGTGATCTCTTATTAGCTACCAATCTTGCAAGAGGACTGACATGGCATCTTTACTTACGAGCTTAGACACGGTGTCATGAACGTTAGCCCTGTCTAGCAGGTACGTCTGGATGTCGTATGAAGCTGCCATTTTTTAGAATACTCTATTATTGATAGAGAATAGTTAAATCCTTACATGATGACAGAAGGAGAGCAGAAGAAGCCTAGTTATATACATCTGGTAACGTAGTATTTACATGCGGTAAATCGCTTATTAACGTACAACATGGTTCAGTTGAAGTCGAATTACTACTTGGAATTATGTTAACCCCGTTAGTCATCGGTATGATAGTTCGACCGTACGCTTGTAGATACCACTAAACTCCGTCCTAAATTCCGCTACGAGCGGAAACGGCGCAACTCTTTCACAAGTTACGCTATTGAGAAGTGCCCTAGAACCTGATTCGCCGCCCTAAATCCTATAGGAGCTAGTCTTATTACCTATGTCAACATCCTAACCTAGTATAGGTAGTTCGCGTACCCACAAGCATGTAAGGGAAGTCTGTATGCGATCCCGTACGAGAACCCGTACGACGTCAATGATATATATTAGTCACGATTCCCGATGTCCAATCTTCCTATGTAGCAGAGAAGCCTGCTATCTAAGATACTTTGGAAGGCATTCTTCGATTTAACTAGGTATCTCTTCCCCAGTCCTGTTAGAAGCTACTATCTATACCTCGGTAGAAAAGCGCATTGACAAAGAACCCACCTAGCATGTCCGCATCTTCAAACCCCGGCGCCGTCCTCCTCATCGGTGGCACAGGCAAAGTAGGCAGCCGCGTCGCGCCTCTCCTCCACGCTGCTAACATCCCGACCCTCGTCGCCTCACGGTCCGGTACTGCGCCCACGGGCCTCATAGGCGTCAAGTTCGACTGGGACGATCAAGCGACATGGGAGCCCATCTTCGCCAACCACTCCATCAAAGCCGTGCTGCTCGTCGAGCCCGGAGCCCCGGACCAGCCGCAGAAGATGAAGGCGTTGATCGACTTGGCGCGGACCAAGGGCGGCGCCTCGCGGTTCGTGCTGCTGAGCGCCAGCTCGATCGAGGAGGACGGCGTGCTGATGGGCAAGACGCATCGGTATCTGCACGAGCTAGGCGATAAAGGAAAGGTCGAGTGGGCGGTGCTGCGGCCGACGTGGTTTAACGGTAAGTGACGAGGAGCTCCCACTCGCATTCAAGCTTGAAGTCAATTGGAACACGTAGCTGATCACGCACCGTACTACCAGAAAACTTTATCCAGATTCACAGATTTTCCATCAACGGCGAGAACAAGATCTACTCCGCTACGGGGTCGGGTCGCATCCCTTGGGTTTCAGCTGCAGACATCGCCGCCGTTGGCTTCTACGCTCTGACTTCGCTCCAACCTCCAAACAGAGACTTCGTGATTTTGGGATCGGAGTTGCTGTCGTACGGTGACGTGTGTCTTTCTAATCCGTCATCAATCTGTTGCCCTTGCATCGTCATCCCTCCATTCGTACCTCCCTCCTTCCCCAACGCTAGTGACCAGGTTAGATTGTTTGATTAATGCCAAGCTAACCAGCAATTTCTCTCGCACAGGTCGCAGAGATATTCACGTCTATCCTCGGGCGCAAGATCGAGTACCACGAGCTCACCGAAGCGGAGCTGTTAGCGCGCATTGAGAGTTTCGGCATCTCGGCGGAGTACGCCGGGGTGCTGGCGGCGATGGACACGGCCATCAAGAACGGTTCCGAGAACAGGACTAACGATGTCGTCAAGTCGGTGACGGGCAACGAGCCGCGGCGATTTAGGGATTTCGTCGAGGCCAACAAGCAGGTTTGGATGCCTTAGCGAGAGCGTTGGTGGTAGTATTGTCGGGGAACGTTCACGTACGTTGTGAGAGGATCGAAAGGCAAGACAATTTCAACAAAGGAAAAATATAGAATTATACGGAGTAAAATGAGAGCGTCTTGTGAGGTACATGGTCGTCGTTCATCATTTCTACTTGTCGGTGCTAAATATATCTCGTTATCAAAGAGACGATAACGCAAGTCATTTTTCAATTTCAGCAGTCGGTATGGGCTGCGGCTTAGGCTTTACCCACATAAAGGGAGAAATATATTTTACGACGAGGATGGCATTACATACATCAAACGCAGCCGTCATTGGTGGCATGATCTGAGACTCAATATGACATGGCAACATAGTACGCATCTACAATAAAATTAGGGGGATTTGTCAATTCAAGCTGTTTGGGTATGTAATGGAGCTAACCTAGCTGATGTGCCAATTTGCAGGAGATAAAAGAAAGAGGTATGTATTCTGCGTAACAATCAAACTTGGATCATGTAGTCATCAACTCCCCAAGCACCTGAAAACTGTTGAGCAACGGCGTGGCATTCGCCTGCGTGATGCTAATGCGCACCCTGCTTGTCTGGACAGGGGCGCTCAGTCGATCAATCCGCTTGTACCCAAGCGAGGTGCCGCTGACAAGTGTCTTGTAAACGCCGCCCACAACGCCATAGATCGTATACTCGCCAATCCTCTGGCCTAGCGCGATATGCTCCTGCGTGATGAAGGCGTCGATGGAGTGTGTCTCGCCCAGGTCAACCTCGAGCCAGCCAATCGTCTCGTCGGCGTTCATCGCCCAGTACGTATCGCTGTTCCCGTCGAGCACGTTGGCAGGCCCGAAGAGCGTGTCGTTGCCGCCGCGGACACTGCTCGCAGTTACTGCAACTTCCGGAGTGAACAGCGTGCGGTTGAAGAATGCGTCGCGCTGGGCTTTGAATTCTAGTAGGGCGTCTACATCGCTCTGGACAATCTGCCCCGTGGTATCGGGCGGGACGTCGAGGAGCAGGTTCACGCTCCGGCCAACCGACTGTAGATACATGCTCATCAGGGCGTCCGCGGTCTTGGGCTGTTCAGTCGAATGGTAGAACCAGCCGTCTCGGATCCGCGCGTCGGCTTCGGCGGGCGTCCAGTAGGTGCCGTCTCGCACGCCGGTCTGGAGCTCCTCGCCGGAGTAGTGAGTCTCGTCCTGAGTTCTGCTGATACAGTGCCAGTTCGTTGCCACTGTCACTCCGTCTTCGTTGCCTACCCACCGCGCATCGACTCCTTGGTGACCCCACATGATCGCACCTGGCTGGTACTCTCGGATGATGTTGCGGAAGTCGGTCCAGTTGAACGTCTGAACGGTGTCCGAGCCGCTGTTCCCGTCGAGCCATAACTCGGATACCTCGATTGGAGACCCGTCGTCCAGCTGCATCGTTACTAGCTCCGTTAGCTGTTGGGCGTACAGCTCGTTGTAGTCTCCAGGAGTGTCATCTCCGAAAATTTGCGGCTCGTCGTAGATGGTACTGGTTAAGTTGGGCTTCGGCATAGCCGGGTCGCGGTGAATGTCCCAGGGGGACAAATAGATACCGAACTTGATACCGTACTTCTTCGCAGAAGCAGCCGCTAGCTGTACCACATCGGCATTGAGCCCTTGGGAAGTGCGATCTTTGGCCCACTTCCCGTTGCCAATTTGATAAGTCGTCGAATTCGTCTTCCAGAGGGCCATGCCATCGTGATGCTTCGCGGTGAGAATCATGCCAGCCATACCAGCATCCGCGAACGACTTGGCCCACTGATCCGTATCCAGCGCAGTTGGATTGAACACATCGGGTGTGCTCTGACTGACTCCCCATTCTTCATTTGTAAAGGTATTGGGCCCAAAGTGCACGAATGCGTAGTACTCTAGCTGATGCCATTCAAGCTGTTGAGGAGTTGGTGTCTGCAGATAGGCAGTAGGCGGATCTTGAGCATTCGCCACGGCCGACAACCAGCAAGCCACTTGAACAAGCAGCGAAACCCATCGGAAATATGAAGCCATCTGCACTTTTGCCATCGTCATACTTATGGTAAAGCACCCTAAACGTATCTACAGTTGTAGATATAGTAGAATATCTTTGACGAAGTATACTTTAGCAGCAACTTTCTGACTGCAGTCTGGATATTTACCGGGCTTCTCTGTCGTATCGGGCGGGGAATCTCTTTCGAGATTGCCCCCGAGAGGGTCCATGGCTATTGAGAGCTGGGGTGACATTTGCCGTAATCCCTTTCTGGAAGTTGTCTATTGTCTAACTGATATTAAGAACAATTGAATTATAAGATCCCAAGAGCATAGTATTAGGTAGATCGAGCTACAATAGATATTAAATGTAGACAGATACGGCAGAGAAGCTCTGCCAATTAGAAAGGCGTCGTCAAAGTAGCTGTCTGTCCTGATTTGGAAGTGTCATTCATGGCAAGGTCCCTTTTCGACGACGATTCGATTTTGAAACCGATGGTAAAGATATTGGACGATCACGCTAATCAAAGCTTAACTCATCATAGCTATCGACTCACACATTATAGATGAGGCTCGTGAACCTGTGCTATGAAGACGTAGCCAGCGACTACGCGTATCTATTTGTAAGCTTCTCTTTATCTTTGTTAGCGGGGCACGATTTCGGGTGCCGAATCTCACAATCTCCAGGCATCTTACACCATATCACGTGATGACGTCATCCTCCAGGATCATCCCATCGGCTCTGTCGAGCTTGTCCGACCTTGTTGACTGAACGACGTTTTTTCTTCCCTTCCTCAATCTTCAGCATTTAGACCTTGGGACGACGTCTATACATCGCCCAATTGAACTTCCTAACCACCTAACCACCTTTGTCCTTCTTTCTTCCGGTCTCACATTACAAGATGTTTGCCAGATCAGCAGTTCGCGCGGCCCAGCCGTTAAAACGAGTAAGTACCTCAGCCACAGCCAATAGCATCCGGAGCTCCGAGCTTCACCAATTGCGAGCTTCCTAGAAGCTAAACGTTGAGATAACTTTACCATTGGCATTCAATTGGGTTCTAATCAGTGATATTTCTATTGTAGAACCTTCTTTCGCGTACCTATGCTACCGAACCCACTAAGAGCGGCTCCTCCAACACCCTTCTCTACGCCGCGGGCGCCTTAGGTGTAGCGGGCGCCGGCTACTGGTACCTTTCCTCTTCACCCTCGGGGCAAGCTGCTGCTGCCAAGGCCAAGGACGTCGCAACCGGACCGCCGAAGAAGGCTTTCACCGGCGGCGACCAGGGCTTCATTTCGCTGCTACTGAAGGACGTCGAGATCATCAACGACAACACCAAGAAGTTCATCTTTAAGTTACCCGAGGATGACCAGGTTTCAGGAATGGCAGTCGCTAGTGCGCTTCTCACTAAATACCAATACGAGGGACAGAAGCCCGTCCTTCGACCATACACTCCTACGAGTGACGAGGGTAAGTTTCTTTCCTCGGAGTTAAGGGAGAGAAGACAATTGAGCTAACATCCGATCCCGTACATAGATACCAAGGGACTCATTGAGCTCATCGTGAAGAAATATCCCAACGGCCCCATGTCGACGCACATACACGACATGATCCCCGGCCAACGACTAGACTTCAAGGGCCCGCTGCCCAAGTATCCGTGGTCGGCCAACAAGCACGACCACATCGCGCTGATCGCGGGCGGCACGGGCATCACGCCCATGTACCAGCTGTGCCGGGCCATCTTCAAGAACCCCGACGACAAGACCAAGGTGACGCTGATCTTCGGCAACGTGTCAGAGAAGGACATCCTGCTCAAGAAGGAGTTCGCCGACCTCGAGAACACGTACCCGAACCGCTTCCGCGCCTTCTACGTCCTCGACAACCCGCCCAAGGAGTGGACCGGCGGCAAGGGCTTCATTACGAAGGAACTCCTGAAGACTGTCCTGCCCGAGCCCAAGAACGAGAACATCAAGGTCTTCGTCTGCGGCCCGCCCGGCTTGTACAAGGCATTATCCGGCCCCAAGGTCAGCCCGACAGACCAGGGCGAGCTTACCGGCACCCTCAAGGAGCTGGGTTACTCGAAGGATCAGGTCTACAAGTTCTAAACTTGGAACGTGTAGTTTGGAGACTATCATATGAGCGCGAATGCGTTAACTTTGCAAGCGACATCCTTTTGCGAGAGCTGGATTGTTAGACTTTGCGGAATAGACGGAGTCTCCCCTTTCAAGACGTTGGCCACAGGCTTGTACTGTATCATAGACTTTCACGCGATTTGACTGCGAAAAAAGAAACGGTTTACGGTATCTACTCAGTATTCCATGTGATCGGTGATCTATGTTGCTATTTTCTTCTGTGCTTACAGTCCAAAGCACGCTCCCTTTCCTAATGATGCTACTTGGTAATTTGCTGATCAATCCTGTGATGCGGTTTCTCCTCTTCATTGAAGGGCTAGAACAATGATGACAGCATATGGTCTTGTTATTAGAAAAGCCCAAAATCACACCCTCATCTCCGCAGCGAAGTTTTGGAGATGCCCAGGCCGTCCCTAACCAGCCTCGCTCTTTCTGTAAGTCCGTTCGACACATTGCATACCGAGACACCCAAAGATCTCGGTGATGTACCCCAAAGACAGCAAGTAATTCGTAAGGGAGGATCTCGGGGTGTTTAGGTTCGCGATCTAGGCTTTTGCGAGATCAATAAATCCCATGGTATGCGATGCGACGGCGAGGATCGCACATGATACAACGTCCTCACCCGGTTCGCCTTTATTTACCTGTTTTAAACGCCTTGACGCCACCATACGACGCTGGAATGCGACCCAGGAATAAGAGGCATCTAGACTTCCGGCCGATGAAAACCCCCAAAACATAAGGATTTCGAAGCAGAAACATGCGACTAGGGGCTAAAAATAATAGGCCCGTGTACGCATCAGCTGCAATCTCGTTTGTATGTTGTGTAAATGAAGTCTACGGCGTCGACGATGCTTAGAGCGCACTTACGAACATACGAAATATTGGCTTTTACGTACGAGATACGACGGCGGCGACATTCTCGAAAAGTCTGACCATGCACTCCAAGGCGGGAGCAGCCGCCAGCCCAGCCTCCAGCCTCCAGCCTCCGAGGCGGTAAAAGAAAAGGGAGAGGTGTGTTTACCTGGTAGGCTTACGCATGCATGCAATGGCAGCTTGTCATTCGAGAGTACCCATCCCGGTGCTGGTCGATCGCGCAATGAGGCAGTAATTTAAAGCTGCATCTGAGCTGATGGTCCTCTTTCCTGATATTCCCGAATGTAAGGGCTTGCTTGCATCGCGGGCATCGGGTGCGAGAGGAGCTCCAGACGCTCCTATCGCAACGCATACCTAACGCAAGGGGGCGGTTAATATATGCCGTGCGACGCAGAAGCAAGGCCCGACAACAACGTGCTTGCTAAGCGGCCCCTGAGCAAGAGTTGGATCTTGAGTCAGACGCCAACCCGCCTCCTTTCGAAACCATCTCCGCGCGCATACCTGGCAAGCTAGCCGCTTTCCACGCTACGCTTCTACCGACATGCCCTCTGCCGGCTAAAAACCACCACCCAGGGCGCCTCACCGACATGTGGCCGACGAAGCAGATGGGCCGCCATTCCATATATACACATATACGTAGATACCTAGGCATTTTTGTACGCATATACCATGTAGTCCATCTCGCTACCCCCTGACAATCGGGCGATTCGCCATCCATGGATCCCACGTGCGGAGGCAGCTGGGGCTGGGGGCGACGGGGACGACAGCCCATTGGCTGTCGCGATTAGGTTACACGATGATTGGCGACATCAGCCTGCCGATTGACGAAATGACTCTCGTCTAATTATTCTCCGGTCATAGTGGTGATGTACCTACCCAACTAGGGCTTTAAGATGTCTGTTGGTAGGGTAAAAAATTGTTCCTACATAGAAATTCTTGATGCGGACGCAGATCCGAGGTGGTACTCAATAGCTGCTAAAGGACGTGTCACTCTCCATCGGCCCAGGTGGATCTTGATCTGATGCCATCTCGATCCGGGGAAAAAAGGATTGCGGGAGCAAGCGTCGCATTCGAGGCGGATCGAGGCGGTTTTATCCAGCCGCGAGATATGGACTTTCTATTAGCAAGACGCGTGGAAGGTAGAATGGAAGCTTTTTCGTGAGAAACATTTACATAATGGATATCGACGGATATTAATTTAGCTCCCTTTTGGTCTATTTTGAGCTACTCTCGAATGTCAGGCGATGTATTGTCTATACCTAGTTTACTCACCGAAGTATTGAAGGCAGTGGTGTTCGTAGGATGGTGAATTCAAAATCCAGTCATTCAGGGCCTTGAGTTCTCTGCTAACAGCGCTACTCACCAAGCCTTAGTATTGCCCTAGGCGGACGAACCGGACTATTAGGACTAGAATACGATATAAGCTCAATGAAAGTTTACGCCGGCATAGTTAGAGTTGAGCTCGTCATGTAAGCGTATGCAGGAACAGCGTAGCACCTGATTTGCGTCTGGCTTGTACCTTAACCTTATCTACAATGTCACAGGTTATAGTTACGCAGTAATGCGTTACAGTAGAGATGACGACGAGAGATGATAGCAGTCGAGACCAATTGGTCGAGAGAACGTGGCTCCAAGGCCTGGAACACCTAAATACGCTTATTCGAATAGGAATCATCAAATCACACTTCCACAATGACATTTTAAGATGGGAAATCTGAGACGAAATGTTTCTTGGAAGTTATTGGGCATGTGTTAAGATGACGTCAGTCACTAACCTACCTGGTAGCCAGGTGTTTCGGCGGAGCTCAATGTCCGGGCGCAAATCATCAGTGTTTTTCATGTCATAACTCAAATTCTAAGATTCAACAACTCTATACTCTAAATTCTGATCGGGCTTCGTAAGTTTTGACTGTGCAACTAAGTATCATAAATTGTACTTTTGTGCGCTTTCTATTATGATTGGAACGCATACCTCTACGTTACGCTGGGATATCATTCATTGAGGGTACGGTACGGTACAAAAAAGATGGCGTCAGAGAAACACCACAATAGCCAACGGCAACGGCCGGGTGCAAGTCCACCGCGCGAGTTCAGAGAGCACCTATTCCACCAGCTGCCCGAATACGCCGGCCCGTACAGCGTGGGCGTGATGGAGATCGAAGTGCCAGTACGCGAGCCGCGGACGTTCTCCCACATCAAGCGCAACGGCGTGCACGCGCTGCGCATGGACACCGTGCTCTTCTCGGTTTTTTATCCTTGCGACGTCTCGTCATACGCAACGAAGAAGAAAAAAGGCAAAAAGCCGTCGAAAGTCACGTGGTTGCCGCGGCCGCGGGCCCTGACCAGCAAGGGGTACGCCAAGTTCTTCGATACGCCGCGGCTCCCTGTCACGGCCTACATTGCGGCTACCACCATGTTCACCAAGCTGCCGGCGTTCCGGAATGCCAAGCTCGCCGGAACGCGTGCCGGCGGCGCTACCTCGCCTCGTGCATCGTCCAGCGCCTCGCATAGCCAAGACACCTTGACGGACAATGGGGTAGGAGGAAAACCCAGGTTTCCGGTGATATTCTTTAGTCACGGGTTGGGTGGCTCGCGAACGTGCTGCAGCACCGTGTGTGGGGAGCTGGCCAGCAACGGCTTCGTCGTCGTCGCTATGGAACATCGAGATGGCAGCGGTGCTCGCTCCTACGTCAATATCCCGCCCAGCGGCAACCTGGCGGCTGGTCTGGAAATTGATAATACGAACCCGGAAAGGTTTTACAAGGTCGACTACGTCTTCCCGCGGGATAACCCTCTCGATACTTCACCTCACAATACCAAAGGTGTGGACATTTTCCTGAGACACGCCCAGATTGACATGCGCATGTCTGAGATCGACGAGGCGTATTGCGTGCTCCAGCTGCTCAATGATGGCCAAGGAGATCTTATATACAGGAGTAACCTAAGAAAAAGCGGCAACGCGGGATCGAGTTCTAAAGGGTTAGAAGGTATTGATTGGTCGGAGTGGGAAGGCAAACTTTTCCTACGGGATGTCACGATAATGGGTCACTCTTTTGGTGGGGCGACGGCGGCCGAGATGGTTCGTCAGGACGACCGTTTTCCCTACATCGGTCAAGGAATTCTTCTAGATGCATGGGCATCTGCAACACCCAGGATGGGAGACTTGACTCACCAACCATTGCGCAAACCTCTCCTAGCTGTCACCTCCGAGGCGTTCATGCATTGGCCTGATAACTTCGCGAGGATGAGTGATATTATTAAGGAGACAGGAGACACTGGTGCGCCTTGCTGGATGTTGACCATCAAAGGTTCAACGCATCTATCCCAAACTGACTTTGCCATACTGTATCCTCGGTGGATGTCCCTATTCATTAAAACGGTGGTCCATCCGAGACGAGCTCTATACCTGACGGTGAACTCTTCCCTCGAATTCTTAAGCCGAGTCTTGCCGCCTGAACATATAAGCGGAAATGCGTGGGTGGACGAAGGGATCTTACGAACGAAACCGTACACTGAGGAGTTGCCGCGCGACTACCGACCTAGCGACAAATGGATGGCTTCCCGCCTTAGGATACCGAACGAGTTCAAACTCCGGGTTAAAAAACGGTTACAACGAAAACCCGAGCCGTCGACGGTAGCGTATGATACAAGGGGGAAGCCGTTAATAGGGCTGGTGAGGTATGCCCCTGGAAATGAAGTTTGGATGCATTTCAGCCCGGATCAGGAAGAGCGACAACACCCGCTTCGGTTGGAGTAGGAAGTACCATTCTTAAGTCCGGCTCATTATGTGTTGCGTTCTGGTATTTAGAGATTAAAGAAGCGTTACTAGATACTTCGGAGATACCCTTTGGCGCGAGTTGACATTTAATAAAGGTTGTGTAAACCAAAAGCCTGCGGCTGATATGGGTGCCGACAGCGGGAATGGCCAGTAAAAGAAGCCGAATCGTGCTTTGTGGTGCCAGGGAGAGGAGATTGAGTTGAATCAGGACCTGGCGTGATCGTCACACACAATATTCGCACGACTCACATATGGAGCAAGATACATAAGCGTGCAGAATTGGCGTCAAATAGCCGCTCTCATCTTGACTACGAACAAGGATGATGCCAACTGTGGCTCAAGCAGCCAAGACCCAACGCAATAGAAATACGAGCTGAGGCTCTCAGCAGCGAAGCGGGCTTTCTGACGCCTCGAAATGCAGCTTTAATCAAGTCGGAGGAATGCAGGATTTCGCTGGTTTATGTTTGCCCATCGCCCGATCAAAGGTCACCGGCTCCAAGAAGCTAGGCCCAATAAGACTTGTGGGTTTCCCCAGCTGCTAAGAACGGTGGCCAGATCTTGCGCGATCTGATGTTTTCAAGAGTGGCCTTTGACACCAGCGGTTGCGACTTCGCGAGCCATAACACCGACGCACCGGCCCAGGGTAAGGTGACCTGGGTGTGATATTGAGAGAAAAACAAAACCGCAATTAAACTACAGGAGAACTTTTGTGTTACTGTAAATAGCAGAGTAGCAGCTAATGTGGAATTGCTTGCGCGTCGCCGACTAGGAACAATTTTCGACGGTTCGCGCATCGTGTCGTCGGCTTCCAGCCGAGCCCAGATTCGGCGTCCCGGGTCCTGTTGCCATGTCGCGGTAGCATTGCGTGCCATAGCGCATGTAGGGCAGAATTGACAGGGCGTGGCGAATTGCGGAGTTGGAGGGTCGTAGCTGGAGGGCCAGGGGAGAGAGAAAAAGAGAAAAAAAAAAGACAGAACCGGTTACAGCGAATCAAGTTGGCACAAGGGAGAGGGGGGCGCTAGATGGCTATTCCGGTTAAAGAGGACGATACAACACGTTCCGATGAGATGGATTCGCAATTGATTATGGTAACGGGTTCATCTAAAGAGACGAAGGAGACGCTGAGGAGCTGGGGATTCCAAAGTCTTGGCACTGTCGGATGAATTTTACAAATTTCTTCTTTCCCATTAGTGAGAAGTCGATCATGACCTGAAATGTGAGTAGCAAGCAAATAGCCCCTCCTTCAGGGTCCAGGCTGAACCTCAAGGCTCAACGGCAGTGTCTCTGTATTATATGTAGACGCGCAAGCAAGTATGAGGGCATTACCTCCTGAGGTAACGGTATACGAGGCACTTTGGGATGGCTGGATGGATGGCACTTTGGCACTTTGGGTTAGGTGATACCAATTAATCATGACGTTGGATTACCAAGGCATTAGAAGCCCGTACGTTTGGGACGAAAGATGCAGAACGGGACCTGGAAAAAAAAGGTCGGCGGATGCTTTTGACGTTGGGGAACGTGAGCTGTCACAATGCCAAAATACCATGAAAATTTCCAATTAAATTCATTGGGCCAGGTTTGCTCGATTATTAAGAGAGGCGATACACACACATGGCTTAGGTACCATAGCCCCATAGTTAAGCCCCCATGGCGCAGAAACACATGGCCTAAACATTGAAATACCTGGCTGCTCAAGGAGCTAATAGGCGGTAGCTAAATGCGCTAATGCCGCTGTGAACCATCACCTCACGTCAATGTCATCCGAGAATAGATTCTCTTTCAGGTTCGCTCTAGATATTCTTCATCCAGTTCATACCTGGGTAAGTAGCTACATACATACCTGTAAGTATCTCAAATCTTACGCATAATAGGACCATTGAGCAAATTCAAAAAAGAAAAATCGATATTACTACATCAGTATCTACCCAAAAGCAACGTCATATTTGTTCGTATAGCTTTCGCCCTCAAGCAGTGGAACCAACAACAAAGCCCTGAAATGTTTGACTCCAGGTACAGCGCGCTAGGCTAACCAACTTCCCGGGTTTTTACTTGACTGCTTCTTTTTTTCTCTTTCAATTATGAATACACCGTGGCGATATTAGATTCTTCTTTTTTCTTCGTGATAGTGGATATTACAGTGATGCAGCTTGCCGAACGAAGGACGGGTGCTTAGATAGTTCACATTAGGTCGATATGTTAGTCAGATACTTAGGTAGGTGGGTAAAAGGTCTTCTAACGCCTTAGGCACCTCATCGTCGATGTAATGCAATACAGAATCCATCCGATGCAGCATGTAGGTACTAGATAATTGGGTATGTAGTACAGACGAGCAGTACAATACGTCTGTCTCTCTGGCCACCGCCTCGTAGACAGCTCAAGGAAAAAAAGATGGATGTTAAGACGGTTAGCCCTATTCCGTAGAGGGCAGTGTTATCCCTGTCCTTCCGGCCCGTACCCATTTACACCTATGCCGAGCGTATTCTGTTTTTGGCATCAATTAGATGTCCACTCAGACATTTTCAGCCAACCATTGCCGTAGGATGTTCAATTAAGACTTTTAGCTGAGGTTGACTTGTAAAGCCCCGACAGACCGTTTCTGTTCCCCATCTCGTGTCGATCATAGCTCTACGATACTCCCTGTTTCTCTCTGGACTTCGGTTGGTAACTTGCATACAATGTCTCTGGCTTGAGTAAAGGGGAAAATGCTAAGCAAAAAACAAACGCCTTCTCATCCCCTTCCACTTATTT
Organism: Hypoxylon perforatum; assembly: GCA_028571165.1. NCBI lineage: Eukaryota > Fungi > Ascomycota > Sordariomycetes > Xylariales > Hypoxylaceae > Hypoxylon > Hypoxylon perforatum. The sequence continues at coordinate 2,830,790 of JAOXNQ010000007.1, forward strand.
TCTTCCTCTTCTACTTTCTACTTTTCTACCCGCTTGCTTCAGTCTTCTCGGCTTTTATTGCAGTCATTCGTTCGCTAAGAGTTCGCACCGCGTTGATACAATGTTTAATACGTGACTCTCTGTCTAATCGGATCTGATCCATCAACCTGCCCCACGACGCTTGCAGGGTGCATCTCACTCGTTAATCCGGCATCCACCAAGCTCTACGTTCGTGATATTCAGAGCTGTTTATCTCATACCATTTACTCGCTTCATTTCACCTACGAGCTGGAGTTAGCCAATAATCTGTTTACCTTAATACCATCGTTCTAGGCTTCGTTGAGAGGTCAGACCAGAAAGGCAGGCGAATTCCATCACTGAATCTGGCCACGCCCACTCCTTGGGCAAATCCCGGGGTCTAGCTACAACCCGGCTATACGGACATACGCATCTGGAAAGGCCAAGACCAGCGGGATATATTCATTTTTTTCTCTCCCCCCTATTAACCTCCCGACTGTTTGCCGTATGCCGGTCCTTTCGACATTTGGAGTGCCCGGCCAGAAATAGCACCATCCAGTTGGCTTATTTTCTTACCAAACGTGGTGCTTCTCGACCGCGGCGACCCGGCCCTTTTTCCCAGCACGCAATTTTCAGTCTTCCCGCCCGATATACCTGGGAGCCGACTCAACTAACCCAAAGCAATTATTGGTATTGCGATTATCTGGCTACATGCTCATCGACGCGTAATCCTCAATATGACGAAGGTACAGAAAGCAGACCCAGACTTGCCGTCTAGGTCTGATAGCTTCTTGCGGATGCTGGAGCTGGAGAAAAGGTACAAGGTATGTTTAATTCTCGGCATGCAACCCTCCTTTAGGACCGTTTTCGAACGACACCATTTCCCTTTTCTCCCCTCCGTCTGCCGATCCGCCATTAATACGCCCTCCTACTCACGTCTTATAGATGCAACGCATCCAAGGTCATGCTCCCCCGACGATCACGTCGCCAAGTACAAGTTCACCTTCCGCCCAGCCAAACCACCCCTTTAAGGCTAGGCGTGCAAGCGGACACCCTCCGCTTTCGCACACAACCCAGATAATGAAAGCCGTGCGGCGGAACTCCGCCCTACCTTCGCTCTCCATATCTATACCACCATCACCAACCGAAGGCTCTGCCGTGGGAGCGGATGGACTTCTTGGCGCGCCGCAATCGAAAAACGGGGATCGTACCAAGACGGTGACATTTTCAGGCCCCGGCGACGACAAGCACGAGGACGAGGACGAAGGCGCAGCTTCCGACCAATCCTCCATATGCCAGTCGCCCAGCTGGGAGCAGTACGGCCGGAAGAAGCAGAAGAAGCCTAAGAAGCGGGACGTGGAGCAGCAGCAGGACAAGAAAAGTAAGGAGAAATCCGCGAACACTTTGACGAGGAAGGGAAACAGGTTGAGCAAGGTCCCGCCGCCCCATGTAAAGGGGGTCGATGTTCTGGCGGCGACGGACCGCTCACGATCAGCGCCTGAGTTAGCGATGTATTTAAAATCTAACACTGGGAACTTAGATACCCCTAAGCCGACCCCGCCCATCACCATGGCCAACCAGAAGGCCAACGGCAAGCCGAAGAGCAAGGGCTTCCTGTCCAGCTTCAGACTGCAGCACGGAAATGTTGCTGCCGCGCAGAAGATCGTCGATGCCCAGCGAGGCAGCATCGATGCGAATTCGGCTCCAGCTTCGCCTATGTTCAGGCCTCATCCTGCCGTAGAGCCCAACTTCACGAACCCTCGAAAACCTCCTTCCATTATCTCAAACTCCACGCGATCTATTTCCTCCTTAGATCAGCTACCCACGACTCGTCACTCCTCTAACTCTAGCCACGGACGCTCTCAGTCGTTACTCTCGTCTACACTAAGCAAGCTTAAGGGGCCATCTTATCTGTATTTCCGCCCATCAGAAAACACCGATCAGCGTCCCGTCAGTTCCCAAGGACAGGAGGTCACCCCTAACTGGTCGAATGGTCAACAACCAATGAGGCAGCCCATAGAGCGACAGCAAGAAAGCCCCGAGGCGCAGTTGATGCCACCAAGGAAACAGCAGCAACAACAGCAGCAGCAGCAGCAGAATCTTCCTCAGTTCTCTTTTCCAACGCAACCCAGACAACCCCCTGTCCAACCTACAGCTAACATTGCCGCCCGCCGTGTTCAAAACCAGTCTCATTTTGTAGAGTCAATCGATATAAATAATGGTCCCGAGTCAGTGGAACCTACGTCATTTCGAAACCGTCACGCTCAGATGCCACCCCCACGTGCACCAAATCGGGAATCGGGGGAGCGGGAGATACGCGCCCGATCAGACCGATTAGACCGTGCACCTCGAGCTTCAAGACAACAAGTGCAGCAAGCTGAATTTTCATGGAACGAGGAGAACCGCGCGCCACCGCCGAGGCAACCCAATAGGACATATGAGCGCCAGTACCATCCCACCCGCCAGACCAATGGGTATGTGCAGCCGCGAGTAGAATCCTGGGAGGAATCCAAACATGGTCCAGAGTTGAGCGACGAATCGGATCCCAACGATGAGAGGCTCAACCGACGCCAAGTTAACTTTGATGGGGAGGAAGAGGAGGATAGGGTCTCCGTTGGCACTCATGCATCGACAATTCGGCCGCATTCCCGAAGACAAGGCAATAGCCCCCCTGAGACGAGCGGGAGAAAACATGTAACTTTCCCGCCGAGTCCGAACGGAATCGGGACAGCTGTTACGTCTGATGCATTCGAAATAGAAGCACCTGCTGCCGTTATGGAATCACCACAGCCGAAAGAACCAGCCAGGAAAGAGGAAGCCATCCGTACCGAAAAACCATCGCGATCAGCCGATTACTTCTCCTTCATCAGCCAATCGTATTCTCCACCGACTCTGGAGCTCAGGTCGCCACCATTGGACGGCAAATTTCCATCGCCGAGGATCGACGAGGAGCCCGAAGAAGATGACGATGACTTGGATCATGTATTAAGGCATATGGCAATCAGGGGTCAGGTCAACGAGGTATCTTCGCCCTCCGAAATTGTGAACCAAGCTGCGGCTTCACACACGAATGCTACTAGCAGGGCTGCAAGGCAAAAACCGGCGAAGAATTCACCTTCGATGTCCTCTCACTATTCCGACAGCGATGTACCCGCTTTCGAGCGCCTGGGATTGTCACCAAAGGCAGCTAGGATCCTTGCGGGAGCGGAGACATCCAGCACGTCTACAAACACCGACCCCAGCCAATCCACCTCCGAGAGGTCCTCGTCTTCAACGTGCGATGAATCCCCTCCAACACCAGACAGCTCACGTCCTCAATCGCGCAAAGGGGAAAGCAACACGGCAATAATACCCAGCACGCATAATTGTGCCCGATCCTACTGCGGTGTCAACTGCGAACTTACCACTATGGCGAAGTCTAACCAACCCCAAGTAGTAGCGCCGACGACGAAGCAGAGCTCAGGGCCTTCCAATGGCGATGCGAATATCCACGACGATAGCTGGAGCCGAACAGCGTTACCTATAGATCTCGAAAACCAGCCCACCGAGCCGTCCAAGAAACCAAGTAGTCAGACCCCGACGCCCCCACTCGTAGCGACCCCGACCTCGGTCACATTCGCAGACGACGTCCAAGAGAATTTCGACGCCAAGGAGACTATCGACGCCAAGAAGAACTTCGACGCGGAAGAGATCATCGACAGGCATCCGTACCAGCGACCGATACCGCCGAGGGCACAATCCGCGCTAGAGCTCCACTCCGCCACCTTCGACCCCGGCCTGAAGAACCCACCGTTATACGCCAAGAAAGCCAAAGCCGGGATCTCCTCCATCAGCCTCCCGAACTCCCCGCCCTCGGAACCGGCCGACGCCACCGCCACAGCGCCCCGCAAATCCGCCCTCCGCATGTCCCGCAAGAACACCGAAGAATCCTCTTCCGCCCTCGTCTCCCCCGGAGCCGCATACCTGCAAGAAGCGCGCCGAGCAGCACAACTCGGGACCCCACCGCCTCCCGCCGCCCCACCGTCCCGTGCGCTGCGCCCGCACTACGCGCACAAGAACTCGTCGACGAGCATCAAGAGCATCACGGGCGGCGCGGAGCCGCTCGCCAAGATGCTGGTCGAGTGCTGCAGCTGCAAGTTCTTCCACGACATGCCGTCGCGCGTGTACGAGTGCATGGCGAAGCCGGATTCCCTCGTCGAAGATAAGCTGTTGGGCGTGTCGGCGACGGTGACGACGATGGTGCGGTGTCCCTGGTGCGCGCACGGGATGACGACTAGGTGCTGTGCTGGGTATGCGGCTGTGGTGTATCTGAAGGAGAAGCTGCATGGGAAGTAAGGTTTACGTAACGTACCTGCGTGACCGGAGGTGGACGGTGGAGGACGGTAGGCGGGAGGCGGAGGACGTCAGGGGGGGACGTCAGGCACAGGACGTCCGCGGGTGACGTAAGGCAGATGGCGTCGGGGGAGGGGACGTTAGGCGGACTGCGGGCGTACAAGATGGGGCCGAGTATGGGGCCGATTTCGGACCCCAGCCCAGAGAGAAGGGGCGAAGGAAGAAGAGCTCAAGTTTGCTCCTTCTACAGGTTGGGAAAAGTACGGATCGTTACTGCTCGTTTCTTTCTTCTTGTTTTCCTTCATATTTTCTTTGTAATCGAAACATATTTGCATATTTCTTTTATCATAAGCATTGAGCTCATCGTCCTACATACCTTACCTACATAGTTCGTTGCATTCCAAGCAAGATTCAGCTTCAGCCGCGGAGGGAGGTTAGCTGAAGAGTCTATCTGGAGCGAGTTCCTTTTCTAATTCTGAAAATCGAAGGGTTACCTATCTTCTCATAGCGTATAACTGAGCAAGTTCCTACGTGGTAGGTCTAGCTTGTGGTGTGTGTCATTCTACCAACGTGTATACTAGATCAAAGAACGAAAATTTGAACGAGTGAACGAGAATATGAGCATGAATACTGTCATTTACAACCATTTATATATTTGACCCCTATTTCAGCGTGATTCGACTGCTGGTGACACTGGTCCAAGCGACTGGTCTCCGTTGCACCATATTTAACGCCATGACCAAGAACAAAGGTTGTTCTATTATCATACAATTTGCCCTGGGGGCTATGGCATGGCTAGATTTGATAGCCCACTGTTATTCGAGGGTATGCCTCGTCTTCTTCTTGCGGCCTCTTCTGAAAGGTTTCGTGAATATGGCAGGGACTGATGCGAACTACTTTATTGCCTATACATCACATTTGCTAGTTCAACTCTGGTCCAAGGAGTGCACGGAGACACAGTGCGGGTGCGCACATAGCAGGAGTTCCTCTTCCGTTTACACTACTGTTAGTCACTCAAGCAATACACTTGATCGTGAACTCGTCAAGAGCCTCTGCTTGGTGGATACAGCAGAGGAATAATGAATCGTGATTCTGGAGTTTCATGGTCTACTATGAAGCTATTGTACAGTGAGTGTGGTCCTTGCCGCGGGTGTTAAAGGCTTGGTCGACCGCCCCTTTTCGGGATGCATCTCTACCGAAGGTGTCGTAGCCCCTGAATGCCCTCGCACGTACACTCCTTCACTGGTGCTCCCCCATCAGTCAATTGAAACCATCAACCCATCTGGGGTGCCAGAAATTCGATGTTCAACCTACCCCTCCGTGATCCACACACTCTATTCCTATAAGGGCGGTTTTGATAGAGCCATATTCCTCTACAGACGTATTATGTAATCACGTCCCTAAAGTCATATTCGGAGGGGTACCGTCGCGAATTTTTTTTGCACTTGTGTGCCGAGTCCCGGAGGGGTGTCTACTTTTTTCTACACGAGTCTCGCAGTTTGGTGGCGTGTGCGAGCGGCTGTAGCGAAGTATTTTGCACCTGACCGCCCTCGTTGCCAGCCAACCAACGGCTGCAACGAAGTATTCTACGCCTGACCGCCCTAGTTGACGGGCAATATTGCCCTCTGACAGCTGCAGCGAAAAATTCTACGCCTGACCGCCCTCGACCTCGTTGCCCCTCGACGGCTGTAGCGAAGTATCTTACACCTGACCGCCCTGGTTGCCCACCAACGGCCAATGGACTGCAGTAACCTGCCGTCTAGTGTTGTTTTCTGCCCTGATCGGGTAAGCTTCTGGTCGCGTTACGCCAACTTGGTTTCGCACAAACTCTTCCGCGCACAAATTTTCAAATTCTTCCCGCCGTTTCTACCTCCGCGCACAAAACCCAAACCATCCACCTCCAACCCTTCCATCTTCCACTTCAATTCGAAGCCAGGACCTAGACTCTCTCTTGCCCTCGCGACTATCATCATTCAATTCGATGTAGATTCGTTCCAAGTCTTCTTCATTCATCACTGGTCTGGGTTAGCCAGCCCTAACGCCGTGCAGGTCTTCTGGAACAACACTTCTTAGCGCACGACCGCGACCGCGCCCACACACTCTTCCTCTCCCTCTTCCCATCCAATCCAAAATGTAAGTACTATTTCTCATATGTCTATTCCCATTTGGGTTTGGTTTGTTTTCAAATTTTTCCTACTTTCTTGCTCTTCCTCTCCTCTTACACTTGTTTGCTTTTTCGCTCCCATTTCAATCTCCTCTACTCTTCTCTCCTCTACTCTTCTCTCCTCTACTCTTCTCTCCTCTACTCTTCTCTCCTCTACTCTTCTCTCCTCTACTCTTCTC
>JAOXNQ010000007.1:2837561-2871750 GCA_028571165.1 Hypoxylon perforatum
TCCTCTACCTCTTTACGCATCTACTTGCCTACTCTTGTCCTCACTCTTGCTGTCTTGACCTCATCTTCCTACCTTTCTCTTGATCTACACTTTAGGTACCTCTCGCCCTCTTGCTCTCTTGTTGCCTTGTTGCCTTGTTGCCTTGTCGCATCTCTCCGTTTTTCTTCTCTCCGTTTTTTCATCTTCCAGTTTTTCATCTATCCGTTTTTCGTCTCCTCGCTTCATCGTCTTTCCTTCTTATTGTTTCATCATATTGTCATCCTATGGTTTTATCGTCGACTTGTCCTTGTCTCGTTCTTGTTCATCCTCGTCTTGTCTTCATCTCGTTCTTGTTTATCCTCATCTTGTCCCCGACTTGTCTCCCACTTGTCCTCATCCTTCCGCTCTTGCCTTACCCTTCTATTTTCCTTTTCTTGTCTTGTCTTGTCCATCACCTCTTACAATTGTCTCTCTCTCTTTCGCATCTTATTCCCCTGCTCCCATCAAATCTTATTCCCGTCTCGCATTCTTGCTCTCCTTAATATCTAACGTTACCCGTTCGATACAACTTGAACTAACGTTTCGTTGGCGTTAGAAAAAAAAAAAAAGAAAAAAGCCCAAACGAACAAAAAAAATAAGAAAAGAGTAGCAAGCATCTATTGCAAGCTTGCAATGGTCCAAGGTAAGTCTTTTAACAAACTTGACTTATGTCATATTCACTAACAAGTTGCTTTCTAAGAGCAGATCTAAGAGCAGATCTATGACAAAGTTGTTGCCAATAACTGTGGCAAACAACTCATATATCGCCACGAGCAGCATCGACACCTTATGTGGGCATATTCAGGTGCTTGGACTGTAAGTTTGTATTGTCATCATATACTCCCATGAGAAAGTGTTAACAAAGTGATAGCACACTACACAAAGTCCAAGGCGGAGACCGGGCTTGTGCCGCACATCCAAAGCGCGCAAGCACGTGAAAATTGTCCTACCATGCGATGACGGAGACTTCAAGAAGTTTTACTGTGAGTGTACGGCGTTCGTACGACACGGTTTCGCCACCACCGGCCCGGCCGATGCTCCATTTTCCGAGAGGACGTTAGAATAAACGTTTTGAGCCGCAAGAGGTGGAACTTAGGATTTCGGCCCGGCCTGGTCTCCACTTTCCTTCCCGCTCTGATCCGCACCTTCTTTCGTCCTCGTCTTCTTCGTCGCCCCCGTCTTCTTCGTCGTTATCGCCTTCTTCGTCGCCCTCGGTGCTCGTCTTCTTCGCCTTCGTCTTCTCCGTCATCCTACCGCCCCACCTGTGGGAACGACAACGGCGCCGAGGCCAAGCGCTAGCGGCGGGTCCGATTGAGCCTCCTGGCGCAACAGATCTCTACGTAACTGACGATGACGCTTTTGCCGTCTTCTGTCTGTTCAAGGAGATTCAACGAGTACGAGAGAATCTTCAACAAACATGGAGAGGTTATGAGCTTCTACGTACCAGCAGTCCACCATGGACCGAGACCCTGGAGAAAACCCCAAAACGACTGGCACTTATCGGCAGCCTAATATAGCCGCTGATGACGCCTCTTCGAACAACATTCGTCCTCGCACTAAAGGATGAAAGCAATGAAGTCGAGAAGGTGACTTTGACAGCTGTTACCTTAGCCAGAACGTGTCGACACATCTATGTGGCTCGTCGGCTGGTGGAAGACAACCGCTACCGTCATCATGCCTCGTTGCACACTTTGCAATAAGACCTACTCCGAGGGCACCCTCCGCGACCACAAGGCCTCAAGTCACCTCGGCGTTGTATGCCATTTCCCCGGCAACAACTACCCCAACCTCCTGACCGAGGACGACGACGAGATGACTAAGCGCCTACTGGAGGCAAACCGCCAGCAAGGGGGGGGGGCGAGTCCGGCAACCGCTGGTATTGCCGCTGGCCCAACTGCGGCCATAGAAGGGACGGCTTGGCCTCAGAAAATTCTCTGGGCCGCCACCTGGCGACTCAGCAGAGACACGCCGGTGTGCGCCTCGGCACTGTGCGCCTACACCCCGACCAAATCCCAACCAGCCTCAACGTACCCAACGCTGGCCCTGCCGGCCCCCAGAATTCCGCCGGGGCGATGGGCGAGATGGACGTCGATGGGGAGGAGGAAGAGGAGGAGGACGCACGTCTGGCGTCTCGCGAGCCCCCTACCAACATCTAACTCACTCCTCGGCCCGTCACACCGCTCCTCACCTAAGCGGCTCGCCACACCGCTCCTCACCTAAGCGGCTCGCCACATCGCTCCTCCCCAAAGCGACCCCATGGATCACGGGAACAGACTGATTCCCAGTGCAAACGCCCGTCGTCATTCAACTGGGCTGCCCAGAGTGCACTCTCGTTAAGAGCCGTCAACTCGCCCCACTCTGGGTAGCCCAGTGCCGGCCCCAGACAACCACGGATGCCCCGAGTGCGGCCAGCGATTCGAAGCCGCGAATAATATGAAGCGGCACGGCAGTCTTGCCCGACTTAGCACTCCCTGCCACTAGCCGGGGTGCTTATTCACTTGCTCCCTAGGAAGAGAAGCGCGACGAGAGCGCGCCGGCAGACAGGTTAGTTTACGTTTCTATAACTTACTCATCCGTGAGAACTCACATACTAATATCATTGTTACAGGCAATAGAGCGCTACCTCACTGCCGATTCTACCTAACAGCAGGACTTTCTCACCGAACTTTGCCCTGTCACTTCGGAACACACGCATTGGCACATCGACACCTTTCGCCGGCTTGTGATTTGTTTTTTCAAGGTGCCCGTCCCAGCTCCCTCGGAGGCTCCTGTCCGCGGTCCTTCTCCGACGCCTTCAGACGGGTGTCAGACTCGCCATCCGCTCCTCCTACCCCTTCTATCAAGGACGTAGGTGGGGGGCGGGGGGTGTCGGCGCACCCCTGGCCGGCCTTTGCCCCCTAAGCCGCTGACGCTTGACGACACCTCGCGTATGCCGCACCGGGAGGCGGGCAACGAGGAAGACGCTCGGTAGACTCAACCATGCAGTCAGCAGACGTGTAGAACTTGAACACAGAATCAATCATGTTCGAGACTTTGAGGGTAGAATGACCTTCACTCTACAGAACCCGTTTCGTTCCCCTCGTACGCCCCATTGGTTCCATGTTTGGAACTACCCGCAAGACCGTAACTACCGCGAGTTGTGGACTTTCCCCAATCTGATGCCTCTGGTCGTCGACGCATTACGCATACCGAGACCAGAGGCATCAGAAAAGTCCACACACGTCATCCAAATCAAACCGCGGTAGTTCGGAAAGGTAACGGTGGATCGACTAAGCTAACCTGGTCCCCCTCAACGAACTTCGCGACAACCTCGCGATCAAGTCGAGAAACTCGCGGAGCAAGTCTCGTCATACGCGAGCCCGAAAGGTCGAAAATCTTGGCGACGATCGTCCTTTGACGAAGTGGTGGCCCATCGACACGATCCGACCACACGTACTGCAGTACACAGGGTATACAAGCCCAAACGACACGGACTCCGAGGCACAATTGCTGCCTATTGGGCTAGGTTTCGCAGCATGACATGCAGCGATCACCCGTTCACACCTACCTACCTACTTCAACCTACCCAGTGAAGCAAACAAGGTAAATTCCTTGTAAAGTTCACCTTTTTCGTCGCCCCCGTCTCCTTCGTCGCCCCCGTCTTCTTCGTCGTCTTCGTCGTCTTCTTCGTCTCCGTCATCCTCACATCCGCCCATACTTATCCGGTAGAGATGGACGAGAACGAAGAGGAGGCAGAAACACGTACTGCAGTACACAGGGTCTACAAGCTCGATCTATGGCTTGTGCTGATGGCGGGTGCTGTGGGTCCTGGTGGTCAGCCCGGCCCGGCCCAGGCCGCTGCCAACGTCGCCGGGCGATTGCCCTCGATACTCGTCCTTCCCCCGGGCGCGCACCATAGCAGTATCCCGGCGGGTTTCCCTGAGGGCGGAGTCCCGCTTGTAATGCTCCGTCAAGGCGCAACCGCCCTTACAACACAACCCGACGACGTAAGCGTAACTGCCCTTACTGTCCGTAGCTGCATTTGCGGGTACGAATTCTGCTACGTATGCGGCGCTCAATGGAGAACACACAACTAGGACAAGTTCTACCTCTGCCCGTACTGCCCGAGTAAAGTCCGAAGCAGGTGGGCGGAGCGGCATCTCCTGCAACATATCAGAGAATGCGTCCACCCGGACTGCATGGGAGGTCGACGATCGTCCTTTGACGAGGTGGTGGCCCACTGACACGATCCGGTCACACGTACTGCAGTACACAGGGCCCACGAGCCCAACGAGGACGAGGACGAGGACATGGACGAGATCCCGGTGCTTCCGACTCCGAATCTCTGCCCTGTCGACCCCGGAGACGGTGCTACTCTATCTGAGAGGCCAGCCGCTGAGCTCGAGAATGGCAGTATGTAACATCCAGAGTTCCCTTCCTAAACAAGCAATTACTGACTCTCGTTGTTATAGTGCTCGACGGAACGAACGAGACTGTTGCTGCTACTGCTCCGGTTGACAAGGGCAAGGGTATCGGTCACCCGCGAATGAACTTTGACCCCAAGTGCTGTCACCAGCGCGAAGGTAGAGCGGCATCTCCTTCGGGGGACACAAGGAAACCGCCGAACACATTCGGGCCGCCCATTGTGGTGGCCGCAAGTCAACAACGGCCTGCGGAAGACAAGAACGCCTACGCCAAGACCTCAACAACATCGCGGGGGCCAGCGGTGGCAACATTAGCACCGCGGCGGAGGCAGCGCTCGACACTGTCACCAACCTTGCCAGGGCAGTATGGGAATCAAGGACAACTCTCCGTCCTTCGGGCACTTCCTCTTATTTCGGAAGATGGCCGGATTGCCACGTGCAATCCTTTTCCCGCGAGGACTCAGGCTTCTGGCATGTGTTGGGGCACTGCCTCCGTAGTGGCGCATAGGAGAAGGAGATAGGGGTAGGCGGAGGATCAGAATGACGAATTTCGGCGACTCATACTACACCTACACATCCGACATGCGGGTCGCCAGTCTCTTCGACCCTTTAAGGAATAACGAGTTTCTGCGCGATCCGCATGGAGTCCTGTTCCGTCCCCCTACCCCATTCCGGCCTGTCCCGTTCACTTCCCGTTCACTTCCTGGACATTCGCACAGCGGAACAACCGCAAGACAACCACTGTCAAACGCGATCACATCACTTCGCACATCCGCGTGCATGTGCCCTTGACGCCGCACAAGTGCGAGTTCTGCGGGAAGACGTTTAAGCGTCCCCAGGATCTCAAGATCTCCGAGCAGACCAAGTCCGAAGGTCCGAACTACGACCTGTGGGCTGCTAGACCCACCGCTCAAGCCCTGAGCGCTCCGACTCGAGAGACACCAGACTCGAGGCAACCCTGACCAAGTCGTTTCGCCAGTATGGCATGGTCTTCGTGAAGATAATTCCACAAATATCAAGTGGGAACTACGCGAAGACGACTAGGGCCCATTATCGAGGAACTGGTACACCCTATGCCTGCTCGTCCCTTGGATCATCAAGGACTACTTCGGCAATGCCTCTGGTCCTCGACGAATTATTCATACCGAGACCAGAGGTATTGCCGAGGCCATACTGGGGCTTGGATGATTGATTCCGCTCCCATGGTTTGCCCTCGTCCTACCTCCGATGGCCGCCAAGAGTTCTTCCGGGCTCGCCATGGAACCAACGCAGCACTTCCGAACATACTGCTTCCGACCCAAGGGCGTAACCTTTATCCCGCCCGAGAACTGCATCGGTAATACCGTGTATTGCCTAGACTGCAAGTGCGAGACCTGTATTGCGTGCAAGAAGTCCCAGCACCCCGGACGAGAATCAGCCCCTTGAATGCGGGATCTGCAACAAGACCTACTCGAGGGACACCCTCCGCGACCACCGGGCGTCGAGCCACCTCGGCGTGGTGTGCCATTTCCCGGGCACCGCCTACCTAAAGCTCATGGTCGAGAACGACGTCGAGATGACTCGTCGTCTGATGGAAGCCAACAGCCTCAACGAAGGGGGTCGGAATGGAGGAAAGGAATGGGACGGCCGATGGTTCTGTCGTTGGCTTGGCTGCGGCCATAGAGGATCACGCTGATGTGGTTTCCGAGGTTCACCCTGGATTTGTATATAGGAAATACTACACAATACAATTTCCTTTACTTTCTGAACATGAATCTTGTGACTAGTATAGTGCACTAAATCGTCCTGAGCAAGACGTTAAACTGCTCCCGACGAGAACGATAAGCGGCTTCAGCAGACTCTTCAGCTAGCTCCCCCGAGAGTGAGTACGCAGACCCAAGGATCCTCTTCACAATACTAACTTGGAACTCGAGGCCTTAGTCTGGGACGCAGCTTGGACCCTCCGAAACGAGATAGATCTCATCGACGACGAGATCGGTACATACGTACTGCAGTACACAGGGTATACAGATCCAAAACCTGTTGCCCACCCCACAACCCCTTTCTCTTTCAGGGTCATCCTGGCAATAATCAGGACCATGTCTCAGAGAAGAAGCACTTCGACTGTAGCAGGGCCAAGCTCGGTCTCAGACTCCAAATCGCCTGCCCCAAGAGGCTCTGCTTGGTACCGTTAAAGCTACCATGGCGCAACGGCGACGCTAAGAAGACGGCTCGCAAACTTGTCGCTGTCCGCCATCCGCCGTATCACGGAGCTGCGCCCCAACCCCAGCACCAGCCAGTTCCAGATGGCCATCATCGACGGCTGGACATGTGCCGTGCGTACCGGCGCTTTCACGAAGGGCGAGCCACTGTTAATTCTCGAGATCGACTCGTTCGTCCCGGCGCCTGCGGCGGACCCCCGCTTCACTCACCCCCTCCACGCCGACGTGACCACCTGGCAGGGCGCCGGGGGCGTCCACGTCAAGTCGATCATGGTCAACCGAAGTAGCCAGGTCTCGCCGCGACCTGCTTGATCATCGTGGTAGCTATCCTCAATATCTTCACCGGGATAGGGGTTGGTGCGAGTCATTGGAGGGAAGGAGAGGATCGTGTCCGAAAAGGGGGCAGAGACAACCCCGCACCTCTTCTCCCCTCGATGCCTCTGGTCATCGACGAATTACTCATCCCGAGACCAGAGGCATCGGCACCCGTCTACGCCGCGCTAGGGAAGGGAAATATTTGTAAAGTGATGAGCCTAAAGGCGACAACTCCCGCCCTACGAGCGTCTTCGCCATCCAGATGCCGCACAGCCACCACATCGAGTTCCGCATCTCCCGAGACGAATCATCGCCAGAAAAGATCATGCAAGGGACTGAGGTACTCTTCGAGTCGACCAAACTCAATTACATGAGTGCGTCTGGCCCGGCGGCCTGATCGCTAGTACCTTCGACCTATTACAGGTAACGAGTTACTGGCGGTCAGGTCGGCCAAAGATGCACCCGCCGCTACAAACACAGTCAACTATCCAGCGGCGCAAGGTCGTGTCGTTGGGGATTACTTCATGTGGCCCCTTATTCCCCAACCTACCTCGATGCGAACAATTCGTTTATCTTGATAAACGTTTTGTTGTTCTTTTCTATTCTCAACGACGCAATTTGCGTGGAGGATAACTACGGCGCCTGAGTCAAGAATCAGTCGCAAGACATCGCCTCACACAAGGCGACTAAGCACAAGGCGACTAAGCACAAGGCGACTAGTACAAGGCGACTAAGCACAATGCCAACTCGACCTACAACCAAAAGAAGGCGGTTAACCCTCGCACTCACTTGTGAGCCATGCAGCCGATTGTTCGCCAGCTTTCATAGCTACGAATCCCAGGTTCGAGGTAATACCCATGGTCATCGCGGTCCCGCCAACTACATCTGGGCGTGGACTTCCCCCGGTGATGAGATCCCGTACCCGCTTCCCGGCGACAACTATCATGAACGTATTCACGGGGCTAAACTCCACTATTTGGAACAGCGACAACTGGGACACTTGGTGGGATGGCGCTGGCCTCTGCGACATCCAGATATACCTACAGCAGGCTCTTTATACGGTGTTTGCGGCGTCTATATTCGCAATCATCCATCACCTAGCTGAGCAAATCAGACTTGACCGCGCTACCCGCGAGGATGCTCCCGCCCTCGCGTCACCTGCGAGGGTGCTCCCGCCCTCGCGTCACCTGCGAGGGTGCTCCCGCCCTCGACTCACTGTGGGGAGCCTTCAAGCTACTGTTCCAACCTCAGCATGTCTCAAATTCGCACGCAAACCAGAAGCAGCAGCTAGTCTTCATATTTCGAAACCCAACGTCGCCATCCAAGATCTCTTTAGAAGCACTAGACTCGCCCCAACTATGGCGCACCAGTGCCCAGGCGCCCCGGACAGTCACCGTCCAAGCCAAGCGACCTTTAAGGTACCGCTGGGGAGGACGGCCTGTCCGAGCTTCATGGCGATGATGACTATGGGCCAGCCTCCCACTTGCCTAGGTAATCATATTCAAACCATTTGGTGCTTGTTAATTTGTATCGCTCCCGCACCCCTAGGTCAACACCGTCTAGCATTTCAAATTTGCGTACGGCCTATGGGAAAAGTTTAGGAACGGCGAGTTTAGTATATGGTTTCACAGGCGAGGTCATTGGGGGGTAACTGCACACTGGTTCTGATCATCGGCTAGGGATACTTCTACCGCCAAGAAGAAGTCCCAGCCCTTCTCCGATCTCCTCCGAGGCGGCCTCATGAGCTCGATCGTCTTAAACAAAAAGTACTCTAACTCTGACATCTTTGTCCTCGACGACCTATGTTGGCATTTCCTACACAGTCAAGAAACCAATAGCACTCGCCTCAAATCCTCTCAACCGAAGCGCATCCATCTTCAACACTACGAGCTCTTACCCGTCACATTCAACAGCCATTGCTAGCTTTCTCATATACTTTATTTCAAAGCTATAAAGCAAGATGTCCTACTGGAACTATCGCAAGCGCGTCCGCGGCCCGCCAGCCGGCGCTGGCGACCAGGTCCCCCAAGCTGGTGCACAAGCCCGACGCGGAGACCGGCAGTGGAGTTTGCTTAAGGATCTACGGACCGATGAAGAACAAGGACATTCACTGGTCCTCGCCAAGGAGGACATTCACAGGCCCCCCCGAGGAGGGGAAAGAAGCTGCGTTGGCAAAGCGTCGGGCTACTAGACTCGCTGCTAGAGTGGCAAAGGCTGAAGCCACCGACCCTTATGGGTGGGTACCACTGGCATTCCCGGCACGGCGGCCGCCTGAGCCCAGCGACCTTTAAGGTACCGCGGGCTCGGGCGGCTCGCGAGTGCCCTACGGGTGTCCCTCCAACCGCCACAATTTCGTACCAATGGGGCCCTCACTATCCTCTCGCGAAGTGGCAGTTGGTGTCCGAGGGGCACCCGTAGGCAATCTACATACCTAGGTATATATTGCCCTATGCAATACGGGAGGACTAGGTATAAATATTCTGAGCACGCCATCCCCTTTAGGGTTGTCCCTCCTACTCCTGGGAATCATTCTGCGTGCTTGTCTAACCTACTTGGGTCCTGAAAACTCCAAGGAAGTCTTTTCCATTATTTTCCCCCGCGGCTTCTCGGTTTGCTGCGTACCATCCCTCCCACAAGATCTCTACTTACGCAACCTCCCTACGACCGAAGAATCGTCCTTTTCGAACTTCCGCAGTCGCTTTGAATCATTGAAGCAAACGCAGCTCCATGGGTACGAAGGGATAGGAGGAGGAGGAATGCAGGTAGTCGTCGGGCTATCAGACTCGCCGCTAGAGTGGCAAAAGCCGAAGCCACAGACCCCATGGGGACTCCTAGCATTCCCGGCACAGTGGCCGTCCAAGCCCAGAGACCTTTAAGGGTGGTGCGGGCTCGGGCGGCTGGCGAGCGCCCGACCATCCGCCACTGGGCGGCCCAACCGCACCTAACAGCAGGCACCAGGAGTTGTCGCACGGATTTTCGGCCGAAGAAGTCAACGTCATCATCCCAGGGGGGCTGTATACCAACATGTTACAGCCGCCGGCACTCCCCTATCTTGTTCGAACGGGAGTGCAACAGAGTGCGCCTGGCCCGGCCCCAGCTCCGACCGCCGCAGCTCCGGCCAACCCGGGCCCAAAGCTAAACGGATGTTCACGCTTGCTATGGTGTCACAGCGATACCCCTTTTTCCTCTCCCGAAGCTGAACGGCAGTAGCACGCCGTTCGCGCCTGCGTCGGCACCGCATCCATGCCCATTCTTCGGATATGGATCGCACCCATCCTTAGATGGACCGAAACCCCTTCCAATCAGTCAACGAACGAAGAAACAAGCTCGCCACAGATCGTAACAGTGTCCATCAGATCCAACCGCTGCAGCAGGCATTCCAACCGCCTATGCTCCGGCCAAACGTGCAACCTCTACACATCCCATCACGAAGCAGTTTGCGATGCCGTACACCGTGATACCGTCGGTTCCTTCTCTGCCGAAGCTGAACGGCAGTAGCACGCTGTTCACGCTTGCTATGGTATCACAGCGATATATGTTCTCCCCGTACGGATCACACGCGTTTGCGATACCGCATCCCCGCAAACCACACGGAGCCGTCAGGGTATCTTGGAGCTTCCTTCTGAAGTGACACACTCGCTTAAACCCTCAGACTTTTGGCCCTGAATATACCGGACCACCGCCTTTTTCACTCGTTAAGTTCGTGATCACCTACACCCTCGTTTTATTTCACCTCTTCACCTCTTGCGCTCGTCGCTCTATCGATCCTTTGCCTTTTACGGCCCTACTTTGACCTTGAGTCTACACGTTCTGGCCAACTTCGAAGCCTTCGTTTGCGGAACTACCATATTTTGGAGCAGATATCATGGTAGCCCATTCTAGGCTACCACGTATATCCAAGACCCCAACAAGCAGGACCCCCAAGAAAAGTCCTCCGAAGCGCAGACGCTAGCTACAGATAGTGAAACCACCACTAAGGCCACCAGCTCGTCCTATGCCTCATGTCCGATTGGGACCTCCCTTAGTCCGAGGTCCTTCGTTCGGTTTATAAAGCACGTACTAAGCGGAATCAATGATCCCGCTTCTTACGACCCATCTGCCGAGTACTCATTGCTCCGCGCCGAACCCGGCATGGATTCCAAGAGCGTAAGGGCCATGGGCATCATCGCTATCGCGGTCCCAGTATCGATGCTGGACGACGCCGCCGCCGGCCTGGTCGCCAGTACCATCGACCCTTAGTGGTAACGAGGTACTGGCGGCCAGTGTCGGTTCCGCTACGAACGGCTGCCTCGCTACCGGCCGCACGTACTGCTGTACACAGGGTCTACAAGCCCAACTGTTGTCACCTTGCGGGGATATTTCCAATGTGCCGTGCGCAGGTGTACACGACATGGATTCCGAGGAACGATTGCAGCCTATTGGGCTAGCTTTCGCAACACTGCAGCCGGAACCACGATCGCCTACCCGCTCCAGTAATGACACGAATGATACTTGCACAGATTCGAATCAAGATAGATAGACTACAGGTCTAATTGTGCTTGACACAGCAAATGAAATCATTCGGCTTTTCGAAAATCCTCACCAAGGCTTGCCAGGCCTCGCACCTCCACGCTACCACGGTGCTACAACCAACCACCAACCCACATCGCCTTGTCGCCCAAATCTCTCGACGAACGTGAGCAGCACCACTCCGCTTCGTCCTCTTGCTCCCCGAAAGCCATTTTACGCAAATCTCTCCTGCTGTAACCATGTCAGCACCTCCTCCGACTTGTGGTCGCCATGGCTGCAACGTGGCAATTCGCCCCGGCGATATATACTGCTTCGACTGTGCGTATCTCAATCCCATGATATACACACATCTCATGCTCATCCTCGTTTCGACAAATCGTGGCTTTCCCCGCTATAGCCGACGCAAGTATCGGCCCCGTGTCATCACGGCATGGCACGGGACTCCGAGCTTAGTGTCACGAAGAATCTTCCCCAGAGACGACACATACGCGTAGTTTGGATCGGTCGCGAGCCTCTGGACTCGCCACTATACATGCGGGATGGGCTGCACCTGTGGCTCGCTACGCTTGCCATGGTCCTCACTCCGAGTCTCAAGAGCTCGACGCTGAGCTGCCTACAAGTGAGGAATGGCCCTGAAGCGAAGGGGGACAAGTCGCAACGCCCGGTCGATCGTCAAGAAATACGATTGGAAGGTATCACTGAGCACGACTACGACCGTGAAGTTGGCGCTGCGGTCGGGGAGATCATAGGGTGTGTCTTCGCCATCTGAAGACGCTCGAGCGCCAGCAGGCGACTCATCAGGAGCTGCAACTCGAGCCGCAACAGAGCAGCAGCAGCAAACCCCTGGTCGCGCCGAGTCGTTTACCGCGTCGCCCTATTCCAACCCGCCTCAACGTACCCAGAGAGGCTTAGCACAGGCGCGAGTACTTAGAGGTGTAATCCGGGGACGAGCTCGGCTAGCTTCAATAGCTGATGGCCGAGAAAAGCTGATGGCTGAGAAAAGCTGATGGCTGAGAAGAGTTGATGGCTGAGAATAGTTGATGGATGGATTGGATGGGTCTGGGTTGATGAGGAAGTGGGAGAGGAATTTGATAGAACTTGTGTGTGCAACGTTAGAGGTGCAATCCGGGGACGAGCTCGGCTGGTTACGACCAGAGGTCGTCTGCCGGCAAGCCGAAGCGCTGCCACGCTTACTCGACCGCGACGTTCGTGAGGGCTGGTCAAGCAATACTATACTGCCGTCTTCTTCACTGCACATTACGAAAGGATCGGTTGACCAATCAACAGGGGCACACTAGGTGGTGGATTTATCATTTTGGAATGGTTCTGGATGGCATAGGGGATTATATAAATATAATAAAAGATTATACTCAATCATGAATGGTTCTCTTCAAAGATGTCGTGCTCATAACATACATATACATAATGAGAAGCTTTGGTTTAGCCACCACTCGTAACTCTTAGGCTGTACCATATAGATACCCGTGTCATTAATGTAGATTGTGAGTGAATTAGTACCTGAGTGCCAAGTCTTTTGTATATACCTACCAAGGTGGTTATGCCAAAATCAAAGGACATAGTTTAGGGCATCTTGATTCACAGCACGCAAAGTATCAAATCAACAATCCTACTCACAAGGAGACTAAGAATAACCAATTATGTAGGGCTGCTTGGCGAAATGGTATCGCGTCACTTTCCGGCAGTGGAACTTGGTGAAGATTGCGGGTTCGAGTCCCGTGGCGGTCGTTTTTTTGCTCCTTACCCCGTTACCCCTTTTCCCGAAGTAGTAAGCACTGGCAGCACCAAAAAATAGGGGTTGCTTTTAATAAAAAGAGCGTACGTATTACTTTTTTGACTTTTCACCTAGCTAATTTCTATTCAATCCAACCCAATTTTTAAGCCATATTCTCATTCTACCGTTGTCCTCCCCTAGAAGTATGTCGCATAGTATATCTAACCCACTTTCGCAGTGCCCTAGCAGCTCATCTTGTTCATGTTACAACTTGTCGAGGAATGACTTTCGCTCGTTGTAGCTAGGGACTTTAATGAGTATCGAACATGCGGAGTAGGCTGCTTCGGTCTCTGCCTGATTGCCATGCTGCAAGGAACTGGAGTTAGCCGATGGCCTGGGGTTCTAGGATAATTGAGGGCGAAGACTTACCGCGATATAGGTGAGCTGGAGCTCCTCATGCCCCCGGTAGTTCAGCCAGTATACATCGTCCATGTTTATCCCAGTACTATTTCTATATCCCGAGTACTGCCAGATTACATCATCAATGGTATCGCTGTCACCAACCTCCGTGTCAAGATGCTTGATTTTGAAGTGATTTCCGAATACTTGGTGTGGCTCGTCGTCGTCATCCCCATATTCCCTGGGGATGTGAACCACGGGCCTGAGGTAGACAGTGTAGCCAAGGGCTTGGAACACGTTCCAGACCGCCATGTCGAGCCCCTTGAGCGCATCCGGGAGGAAAGAAGCATTGCTGCTATGGGGGTAGACGTGCTCAGTGTAAAAGCCCAGAGCGCCACCTGTGTGGATAATTATTAGCCTTTGCTTTAGACTAGATGGGGGGGTTTATTTCGTTGGCCTTGACAGAACTTACCGGATGGCATGAACAACTCTTCCGCAGATAGATCCCGCATGTGCTTGTAGAGCGGCAGGTTAGCGTAGTCGATAGCTTCGCATTGCTCCACGCCGCCCAGGCGACCGTTACCTCGCACGGCGTAGAGGTTGTACGTCAGTGTCACGCGGTGCCCAGACTGGACTTGGTGGACTTCGTGCTGGCAGTCGGAGTAGAACGCGGCCCACTGGATTGCAGGCTCGGAGCTATCGGACCTGGCCCAGTCGTACTTCATGGTTTTGCCTTTGTGGGTGACCGTGCTGTAGTAGAGTAGGAAATGTCAGTATTTGCTGCTGAACAACATCAAGAAGTACCGCTAGGCAGTGCCCGGTAGTGACATCTCCGCGAAAATTTTTAATCAACCGTGATGATATCTTATGTATGAATGATTGAATGAAAGTTGCTGCTTACAGGTTCCCTCCTTCGAACGCAACCGGCAGGCAGACTACTAGAGAACCGAACTGTAGATTCGATCGCGGAGTGTCGACGTGTGCGCGGAAATGACCCGAAGGGCCCGAGTATATCTATTCTCTGCGTTAGAATTGCCCGTTTTTCTCTCACTAGCAAGAACTACCAGAGTAACTGCTTACATTGAGTTTGTACAGCTCGGCTCTGACAGATATCAAACTGTTGCTGTTGATCCGAGTCGGAAGTAGGATCTGCGCCACGGCATCTACGATGCCAAATTGGTAGGGGCAGAAATCCGTCGAGAACTGTGATGGGTCAAGCTTCGAGGCTCGGCGGTAGGACTCGTCGTACACGTCTTTCCCGTGGAGGCCGAAGGTGGCGGGCGACATGGTGGCCGTGAGATGCTCCAGGTTGTCAGACGTGGACGGTTCAAGGGGAAAGAGCAGTTTGCATTTCGACGCTGGTGTTGAGGGCTCATCAGGATCCCAGCGCAAGGCGATTCTCCATTCCGGGGAGGGTATAGTGATGGAAGATGAAACCGGACCTTGATCGACGGGCTCTTCTTGAACAAGCATTGGTATGGACCCTCCACAGGCAAAGGCAAAGTCTCCTTGGTGACTGCTCATTAAGCTGGAGAGCTTGTTTACGAAGTTCCTGGTATGGACATCTTCGTCGATAGTTGAAGAGCCATCTGAATCTGACGCGTAACCCATTTCTGCGAAAGCTAGGTGAGGAAATAATATTGGGTGAAGGAAAGTGTATGAAGAGAAGAAAGCCAAACAGCTACGAAGTAAATATCTATCTGGGTGGATATATACCAATAACAGAGTGTCTGCCTAGCAAGCCACTGCATTCACTAGACCAATCTCTGGTTTCATCACATATCAGTTTCTCCGGTCGCTGCTGGAATGACTCAACAAGTATTAAGTTTCGAGTTATCGATCAAATCATAGGTGGATAGCAACTATTCATGAAACAGCTATAGCCTATGCCATTGGATGCCTGATAGGTTCAGCTCACCGTTTACATATCTAGTTTGGCATTGGCTTGGGGGCGTGCTGCTCAAATTGACACTGTACTCGCTTAGCCTTCCAGAGGCTTCCGCACTTGCAACTCGGGCCAGCAAAAGAGCACAGAGTAACTATAACTATAGGGTGTAAGTAAATGGGTCCATCATATTACTTGACAAGGATTTATGCAGTGAATTGCCGATCAGCTGGAAAACGCTGGAATTGTGTAACATCTTATACAGCAGCATACACTGATATAGTGAATGAGTCAGAGGTACTTATCTTACACCATTTATCTGACCGGGGGTGGATATGCTATTAGAGTCAAGCGGGCATCGTATCTGCTTGTAAAAAGCAATAACCGGGTGCTTCCTTGGTTGAGCTCGGTTGCTGGGCCAGGGTGTGTCGGCCACCCAGTCTTACCTCGTTACTCCGATTAAACTCTTACAACTGTAGGTAAAATCGTAGCCCTAGGCGAGCAAGCGAAAGCAGACATACTATGGCTCAAGAAACTGTTGTTTCGCAGGTTTCCAAGAAAACAAAGAACGCGCCAAAGAACGCGCTTTTGGCGCGTGCGACCAAGATTTTTTGGACGTTCTGCTTATGTAACATATCTAGGTTACGTAAGGCGCCGTGACAAGAGACCTTACCTAAGCTGCCAGGAGGGGCCGGCGACTAAGTTGACTTTTCGACATTGACCAAAGATGAGAAATCCAGGGATGAATATAATGACTAAGATGATAGGAACCGGTTGCTGTTATATGCTTACCTTGTATGCATTGGCCTTGGCGATGTCTAATTCAACTACGTATCTCGAGCATGTAACATATTTCTCACGGCCTTTACCTAAGCCATATCACGTAAGCGGAGCGGCGATAAAATGCTGGTGGCACGCGCCAGGAGCGCGTTTTAGCTTGGATGAGTTCAAGCGCGGCGATGGACGTTGCACTTGCTCGATGAAATTTGAATAGCGAAACATTTTCTTTATCAACCGAGCCACGAGGCTTACTCGATAACGAGCATCTAGATAACAAAGCAGCGATGGTCTATGTTGGTAGTCCTAAGCAATAGTTACCCGCCGTTCCCATATATGGGGCTCTCAGTCCAACGTAGTAATGGGACATTATTCCCGAATGATCATGTCGTTCCGATCTTGACCTGTTCCTATGTATGCCACCTGCTAATCGTCAGAAAGGGGAGACGATGTCTTTGGGCTTCTCGGCTACTTACCTTGACGCCGACTGCTGATTCTATGTACTCGATGTACTTCTGCGCTTGCGGCGGGAGGTCGTTCCATTGTCGCACCCCCTTTGTCGAACTTTGCCAGCCCTGGAAATCGACGTATTCGACTTCGCACTTCTCAAGCTAGAATGTATGTTAGATAAATAAACTATCAGAAACCAGGTTACGCCTCCTACCAGTGTCAAGTCTGCCGGGAAGCTTGTACGTCTCTCTCCACTAGGCGTGATGTATGCAACGCCTATCCGAATAGTCTCGAAGGAATCGAGTACATCGACTGCAAAATGGCATTAGCTCGACCGCTTGATAATGGCTGACAAATCCCGTGCTTACGCTTGGTTAGGTTGAACGAAGTATAGTCTGTGTTCTTTTTAGCATGCAGATTACAATCGAGAGCAGGACTTCAATAACTTACGGTTCACTGTGGTAGAGTACTTGAGAACGACAAGGTCAAGCCACCCGCCTATTTGACAGTTAGCAATGGAAAAAGTATGAGAAAGCCAGCATTATGAGCTAGGGAGTTCAGACATCTTCTCCTTCTGCCGGTAGAGACACCCTGAGAAGACATTGATTAGTGTTATTCTCGTCTCATAAAAAATGGTCTCTTTACTTACGATCTCTCCGCCAATCTCTTGAAGCATTGTGCCTACATCTCCAAGGTGTTCCGTAGGGAATGGTCCACCGCCAACACGTGTCGTCTATGTATTAAGGTTAGCGCCTCCGTAGCCAAGCCCATTCCTTGTCTATATTGGGATAAAACTTACATAGGCCTTGACCACACCAATGATGTTCCTATGAGTTAAGAATGAGGTTAGCATATTCCACAACACGTCCATAATCTAAGACCAGAGCGCTTACTTGATGTTGAAAGGACTGAGTCCTAGACCTTGGATGCAGCCTCCAGTTGAGCAGTTCTTTAGCATTCCCAATTAGTGACATGTCGTGACAGCATCTTGCAGTATGTTTGACCGCTTACCGAGGACGTTACGAAGGGGTAGCTGCCGTAGTCAAGATCGAGCACTAAGCCAGTTAGCGGACTCTAACACTTAACGCAAAATTCCGACATACTCAGAGCCTGCGATCCCTCTACTAGCACAGAAAGACCCTTCTCTTGTACGCCTCTGATGTACTCCACGGCATCGACAATGTGTGGGCGTAGTCGCTCCTTGTAGTCATTGAATCTTGATAATTCCTCTTCGACATCGTACTTCAGCAGCGCGCCGTATCGCTTGAGGTAACCCTGTGCTAGCAGGCGCAATTTCGGCTCGAAGGAATCGGAGTATATATCGATTATTCTTAGACCATCTCGCGCAGCCTTCTGCGAATAGGATGGGCCAATTCCTCGCTTGCTACAAGCTCCGCCGTTAGTTGTTGAGCTTTAGGTAACTATAATAGGAGAAGCTAAAATGCTGCATCCTTATCTAACTTATCTTCAAACCTGGAAAATGAAGGGGCGTAACAAGGCCTAAGATGCGCTGGAATAGGGAGTTGGGTGGTTGAATATATGTCCCTAAAATCTACTTACGTTGTTCCGATTTGGTTGGCGCCTAGCTCAGCTTCAGCAAGTCCGTCGACGGCGGCATGCAGGGCAAGGTTCAGGTGGCATCGCGAGCTGACATGCATGCGCTCGTACACTCGAGGTAGGCCCTTGGTCTCCAGCTGAGACAATTCCTGGGGCGATTTTTAGCCATTGACATCAGAAATAGTCATGAAATTCAGGACTCACCTTGAAGAAAGCCTCTGCATTGAATACTACACCGGATCCGATCAGGTTCTCAGTGCTGGGGTTCATCAATCCCGAAGGAAGGAGGTGGAAGCTGTATGTCTGGCCCCCTGTTCTACAGATAGAGGAAGGTCGTACTTTAGCTCCTAACCCTGACGACGGAGCATCGGCGTATATTCCCTCACCTTACTGAGTGCCCCGCGTTGTGTCCTCCTGCGGCGCGTGCGCATATGTCGAACGCGTTCGTCGAGAGAAGATAGTCGGTCAATTTGCCTTTCTATATTATCGCATTAGAGCTCGTCATTATGTGGAAGTTGTCGCATGGCATATCGAATCGAGAGCCGTGGGCCAAGGTGAACGTACTCCTTCGTCTCCTGCGCAGAAATTGGAATTAGCTCAGATGTAACTGTACGGACCTGGCAGCACATGGGACTGTGAAGCTGCTGATCTCTATTCGAAGGGAACACGGTACATACCCCATTGGGAGCCGAGAATGATTGTAGTCATGGCGGCGACCCGTTAAGTAGCAGCAAGACAGTCGAAAGTAAGAAGAATCTTGAGTCTGAGAGACTTATTGAGTTGGCTAATAACAAGATTGCGTAAGGTACTTAGGTAGTTTGCCATGTTTTTAGCAATTTTTTAGTCAAGCTACGATTTCCTAGCGAATAGCAAATAGCGAATAGCGCATGGCGGGGTAGTTTCAATGACGGGTATTTAGAACCGATAAGAACTAATAACGGAATGCTTATCTCAGGGGTCAGGGGGTATTCAAAGAGCGGGATGGGCTTGTGGGGTCATTACGTGATCTCGGGTCACGTAAGCATCTTTTCCTGAGTTCCAGTTCTCCATCGTCAGTTTCCTACGTGCACCAAAGAGGCCCATCTCAGGAGCCTCAGAGGACCATAGCTCCTAACCCTTACTGCTGAAAGGCTAAGTGGCTTGAAGGGTCAAAGCCTGACAGTCAAAGGCAATCAGAGATCCCAGCATATCAAATGCGATATATTCATGAAAAACGCCACAAACGCGAGCATTGACAATGGCTTGCGAATTCTTTTGGGGACAGCAAGTCTCAACAGGCCTGTCAGTCAGACATGTTTTGTGCCATCTTGGCCGGTCAAAGTGTCTATAGAGCGCAGAATAGGGTTCAATTCGACGAGAAAAGATGGAATTCGTGAGAGTGGAGGATTGTTGCTAGTTATAGCATTGAGGAGATGAGGCTCTGAGGTCTCCAAGTAAGCATACTGGGGTAGATTCAGCTTTCAGCTAGGGACTGGCCACCGCGATCTACGAATCCATCGAATCAGCTCGCTAGGGCATCAGGACCCTGGGTATTAGTCAGCAGATATGCCGGCGGCACTGCTGTCGCTTATGCTGGGCTCAGCCTGCTCTGCAATATGCAGCTTTCAACGCCGCTCTCGAGAATGTGACCTTGTGTCGTCGTCGCTTCCTAGAGAAAGCGTCGCGTTCTGGTCTTTCTGTCGTTTTCCTACCGTACCTAAAACTCTATGTATACCTACCGCGGCAAACTGAGGGTTGCTTCTGACGAAGCTGACCTACACATGGAGGGAAATGAGGAAGAACATAATAGGCTCGCGATCGTGCCCTCCAATGCGCAATTGAATGGCTCGCGTTCGCAATATGACTCAATGGATTTGATGGGCATGGGACAGCCAGCACCACCGCCACCAATTCCTTTCAACGAACTAGGTCTAAGTCAACTATGGCCCTCGCATAATTCTAGTACCCAGACATCGCTCGAGTAAGATGCCCTGCACACCTGGTTTACGTTGTTGGGAGCTAACTGACTTGCAGCATCGTTGCCATCCATGGCCTCGGAGGTCACCCCCTGAACTCATGGGAAGGTGGCAAAAATATATGGCCTCGGGACTTCTTACCCTCCACGATACCAGAAGCTCGCATTTTCACATTTGGATATGCATCACAGATTTCGTTTGCGAAATCGGTATCGGGTATTGAAGACTTCTCTCGGGATCTGCTAGACGGTCTGCTTCGCGTCAGAAGAAGACTTCCAAAGCCTGTATGTTCTCGTGTGATAAGCACTCAGTTAGACGGCTAATAACATGTCCCAGAGGCCTATCATTTTTATCTGTCATAGTATGGGAGGTATTGTGTTCAAGAAGGTGAGTTTATTGATAAACTCACAGCGCCTAAAGTACCTAATTGACGAATAGAGCCTGATAATTGCCCACGAACGTCGGTCTAGATATGGTGATCTGTTGGATGAAGTCAAAGGTGTCATATTCCTGGGCACTCCGCACCGAGGATCTGATTCGGCGTACTGGGGCAAGATATTGGGCAGGATGGCCAATTTTTCCTTTCCTGGCGCCATTAGAACCGACCTCCTGAAAGATCTGGAACCCAAATCGAGGACCCTTGGCGAGATATGTTCACAATTCGTTGAACGAGGCCAGAACCTGCAAATATTCACATTCTATGAGAGGGTTAAGATCAAGGGCTTGAACGACCTGGTAACTACCTCTTGGCTTCACATTATATATCCAGGCTTGGCTAATCCTGTTTAGATTGTTGATAAGGATTCTGCTATACTTCACCTACCCAATGAAGTCGCATTACCTATGGAGGCCGATCATCACAGTATATGCAAATATCTTACTGGCCACGATCCCAATTACCAAAAGGTTTTAAGCTGCTTAGAGGAAATTGTTGATAGCCTTGGGTCAACCGCGACAAGTATGTGAGGGTTGAATCTAGTCAACGGCTCTAGAGGCAGTCTCTAACAAATCTTTGTTCATCTTAGAAGCTGTATTGGCTACGGAAAAGAATTTCATTCGTGAACTAGGAAATGTTAGGAGCAGTTTCGATCCTTTCATCAAGTATAACACCATACCGCGGCCAGAGCTTGATACATGTGATTGGATAAGCTCCGATTACACGTTTGCCACTTGGTTTGAGGGCAAGGATGCTTATCGTTGGCTCTGGATTCATGGCTCTCCTGGTTCAGGCAAATCGGTAATCCTGAAGTATACCATACGTCTGCTTCAAGAACGGTCGCTCTCAAACGCTTCGGGGAAAGCTACAAGGGGATTTCAGGACGTAATAACCTTCTTCTTTTGTGACGCAAAAGTTACTGAACAGGAAGGCGCCCCTCTTGTCCTGCGATACATTTTATCACAGATCTTAAACCGTCGACCACATTTACTGCAGTATATCGAACCTAAGCCAGAGGAGATTGAAGATTTTTCGCCATCCCAACTTGTGAAGTGGCTTTCAGATATCACGCTGCGGGCCCGTCGGACTCGATTCTGGATTGTCCTTGACGCCTTGGACGAGTTGCCACAAGATACAGCAGATACTCTTCTAAACAGCTTACGAGAGCTTCTCAATGAAGACACGAACTTCCGGCTTCATATTCTTGTTTCTAATCGGCAAGGCGTAGCACCCAATCTCTCCGGACAGGCTGATTCGATTTGCCTCGATACCAACAAAGTGCACGATAAGGTGCAGCTATTCATTGACCATAAGATTAGAGATATGGCGACTCGGTGCCATATTTCTGAAGCAGCTTTGTCTGAAGTCCGAAGCCGAATCACGACACTATCTAACTCCAACTTTCTATTTGCATCTCTCAGTTGGAGAAAGTTTTCTGAAGGGGTGTCGTTGTGGACGCCTACTACGATCGGGAAGAAGCTTGATGAGCTAACTAAACTCCCGCTGGATTTTGACACACTATACGTATATTTACTCGAACAAGTTCCTTCAGATTTTCAATCGGTTTTAAAGAAGATATTCATGCTTCTCCTAGTCGCCAGACGGCCGCTGTCCATTGATGACATGCACTTTGCGGTCACCATGAATAATGATCACAGGTCGTTTCAGCAGGTCAAAGAAGACCTTGCATACAACTTCCATGACATACTTCAACGCCATTGTTCTACCTTCCTCGTACTGGATAACTACGTTCAGTTCTACCACCATTCATTCAGAGAGTTCTTACTACGGTCACGTTCTTATAGTGATGATAACCTCATTCATCAACTTCGACCTTCCATATCAGCTTCCGAGTATTTCGCCTGTTTGACGTGTCAACGTATACTAGGATTCGAAGACTGGACTACTTGGGAAGGCTATCTGACTGAGATTAAAGAGCAGCTCGATTCTACTGGAGGCATCACTGGGTCAAATGCAGTTATTATCAACACCCCAGGATTCCCGCTCCTTCTTTACGCCGTGCAATATCTCTTCAGTCACTTGGAGTATGTTCAAGATGAACTCGAATTTGATGAATTCGTTGCAAAAATGTTCTCTACACGCAGATCGATCCGCTTCACTGAGTTATACTCTCGTTTACAAGCCGAGATGACTGAATCAGGCCGAATACTGCATCCAATATTAACAACAGACTGTCCACCCTTAGACATACTTATCCAACTGGGTGATTTCTTCGTGATTACCAAACGAATCATTCAAATGGGACAGGATCCTAACGAACTTGACCCACTGGGACGTTCTCCATTGTATTGGGCCGTTCTGAAATCCCGTAAGAGAATTACTGGGATTTTGCTAGCTAACCGTGCAGTCAATCCGAATCTAGGATATAAAGCCGAGGACAAACCCATTCATATCGCAACAACCAATGCACCACTACTAAAAATGTTAATCTCGTGCGACCGGCTAGATATAAACTGCAGGGGCAGCAAGGGACGTACAGCATTGCATACAGTAATCTCCCAAGGCACACAGTCGGCTCATAACTTCGATACTCTACTGGAGCATCCTGATATAAACTTGAACATGCGTGACACTGATGGTGTCACTCCCTTCATACTTGCTTTAAGTAGAAGTGACGGACTATGGGCAGCAATGAGATTATTGGAATGTCCCAAAGAGAAGCTTGATATTTCAGCCACGGATAGAAACGGCACGAATGCTCTTGCCCTGGCTTGTATCCGGGGTTGGGCTCCAGTACGGCAAGAACTCATTTCCAGAGATCGGTCTCAGATGTTCACCATCGGTAAAGACGAGCTGAACGTGTTGACCCGGTCTGCTTATCATGGACGAAGAGAGCAGCTCATTAGCATTTTGAACGACTTACCTGACTCCGAAATCGCCAGGCTCAGTACAGCAGGCAATTTCAACCTTATGAGCCTTTGTGCACAGCAAGATTGGGGGGATCTCGTCGTATTCCTCCGTACTCGATTCGGGTTAGAAACCAAAGAACCAGACAAGACTAGAGGGCGAACGACCCTCCATTGGGCAGTTTATTCGTATTGGAATACAGAGCGGGCTGATTTATCTGAAACAGAGGCATCATTGGTCAATGTCCAGGATTTCGATGGATGCACGCCTCTACACCTCGCAATTGAGCACCGAAACTTGACAGCAGCAAGAGCATTTCTCCAGAGCGGAGCCAGCATACTAATCAAAAACAAGTATGGGAAGACTCCCGCACATGTAGCTGCTGAATGCGGATGTAGGCCAATGATGGAGCTATTTCTTGATGGGTCAATTCGGGAGTTTGGGCGTGACAAATTTGGGGCTTCTTTGCTTCACTACATGGTCACCTGGGAGTGGAACTCACTCCTATTGAGTTTCCTTCGGATAAAGCGCCCCTTAGTCAATGTGCGGGACTATAGGCGCCGCACTCCACTGCATTACGCTGCAATATTTGGGAATACGGCAGCAATTCTAATGCTACTCGAACACGGGGCTGACATAGACCCGAGAGACGACATTGGCTTCACTCCAGTATTCTACGCAATCCGCGAAGGCAACTATCCACTGGTCCGGTCTCTATTTGACAAGGGAGCTAATCTTCGTCAACGTGACGCCTTCCATAGAACAGCAGCAGATATTGCATCGAGGGAAAGTAGCGAACTCAACACGCTTTTCCGCAACTTAGGACTCCCCCCTCCGAAACAGCGCCGTATGATGGAAAACGAAGATGTGTCATTCTATAAATCGAAGGCAGCATTTTGGTCGAACTTGGATGGTATGACCGTTGTGCTTACAGACCACCGTAGGCGTAGACCCCCAGGACCAAAGCATAACTTACAGCCAAGCGAGATTCCTTGTGACTGCAATCCTAACATAGGACGTAACAGCTTTCCAATGGCAAGAACCATGGGATGGACAAAACTACAGCGAACCATCATTTCTGGGCATATTCATTGCGCTGAAGCTTGTCTTCGAAGCGGATGCGATATAGCTGAAGTAAATTTCTGCAATGGATGGAACGCTTTCCATCTGGCCGCCTATACACACAATACGAAAGTAACCATGATGATGCTCGAGTATGATAGAAGCGAAGCTTTTGATGCTCAGTCTCCTGATGGGACCCCCACGATCTTTGCTGCGAGACATGGAAGGACAGAGGTGTTACTCATGCTCCTTCAAAACGGTGCGGTCCTTTCTAAGATTTCACCTACAGGCTTCACAATCCTACATATGGCGACATTGGCGGGCGACCTCCACTCTATGAAGGCAATCGTTGCCAGAAGAGTCGATCTTGTTAAGCAATCTGCTAAAAAGCACGACATTCTCCCTCTACACATCGCCGCGGCTGAACAAAATCTTGATGCTCTGCAGTATCTGCTTGGATTCTACAGTCCCAGCAGCACGATTACATCGCATCAGCGTGTTGCTCTTCTTTTTCTTAGCCTGAAACATTGCGTTATTAAAGAATTTGAAGATGGCATAGCATTCAAAGCTTGGGCCGACCCTAAACAGATAATGCTAGAGGTAAAGGGAGTACTAAATTCTATGCGTTGTTTTAACCCCGTCTGGCAATGTATACATCAGCGTATGCCTCAATTCCTGAGCATAAATATTGAAGATATCTTGAAATTCATCTTTCAGATCCGCCCAGAATTTCGGACAACTTGGATTCGATCCTGTGTATCACAAGGTATGCCTACGTCAGCCATTGCCTCATTTCCGCAATATCAGATGACCGGATGTATGTTGGATTACATGCGCCAACATGGGATAGATCCACTGGTAACTTTCGCAGATGGTTCTAATGTGCTACATCGCCAATTTCAGGGTACTTTTGAGCGTATGGAAATCTCTGATATCAATGATTGCGTTGATACTATCAAGGCCCTCATCGCTCTAGACTCCCAAGTCAACACCCCAAAAGGAGCACCTTTACTCATCAATGCGCCAAACACGCACGGGGAGACGCCTTTACACGTCGCTCTCAGCAATTGTACATTTCTGCATCACGGCAGCTCAATTGACGTTATCACAGCACTAGTCGACGCCGGAGCAGACCTCTCCTTGCGACGTGCTGATGGTCTTAACGCTTTGGATATTGCGAGGATGAATTTCCCAGATTCATGGGTTAGTTATAGGGTCATTCGCGATGCCATGAAATCAAAGAGCCAGCTAGGGGAACACCGACTAGCATAGAACCTTTAGAGTTCAATGTGAGGGCCATTCTTTGATCAATACGACATCCTTTTACACGCTATATTTATCATTTGGTGAGAGCTGCAGGATGCGAACTTGTCATCGCGGTAATGGCTTCAATTGATTTTTGTCGAAAGAAAAATACGAAAAGTTTCACCTGCAAATCCCCCCAGGACGCTAACCACCCAACAAGCTTGGACTTATTCAAAGAGCGTGATGGGTGTTGGGTAGGTAGGTAATTCAAACTAAAGTAGGTAAATTGTATCTAACTGATTTTTTTTCCATGCGCCATTTGTAATGGTGATTATAAGACCATCGACCGCCGACTATACCTATACCACGGTTTTGGAGAAAAATTCAAACCAAGATTTCGTCGGACGCGCCGGAATAATGAATCTGGAGGACTTTCCCTATCGAGATCTTCGCACAAAATTAGGTTAGCTAATGCTGTCTAAAGCACTTGAAAAGAAAAAACAATCACCTTCGTAGTCATCCTGAAGCGTTCGTGGGAACCCACTAATGGGAAATAATCTATCTTTGGTTTGGTCGGAATGAAGCATGAGGTTGATCTGGGTCTCAGCCCTCTTGCTGGAGACCAAAACAGTCACCTCAAAATGAAACTCGCCGTCCCTAGCCATGGTCTCGACCAACTCTTTGGAAATCGTCTGTTTTTCCTCTACAGCTCCTGGATAGGTTTCTGTAACGATGAACATAGGCAGGAAATTTGACTGCTCAAATATCTTCTTCCAGTATCGCCCTAATTTGGACGTGCTGCTATTTTTGCCGCTAGGAAGGCGACATTCGATAGTTCCTGAGACATTGATGAATTAGCCTAACTGCTGCAAGAACCAAAACTAGACTTTCCGTAATTCAGTATGGACACCTACCGAGACAGCGATATCGTTGATCCCAAGTCTCGCAAATGTCCCCCTTGTCAAAGCGATAGTAGAAACACGAGGACAATAGTTGATTAGCCGTGTCTACGACAGCAGCCTTGTTCGTCTCTGTTTCTACCCACTTCTCCACCAATTCTCGACAATCATTCAGCTTCTTGACTTCATCCAGCTCAATACTTTGTTCGAGGCTGACGTTCAACCGTCGGTATCGGTGCTGATCTCGATTTTCGGGCGCCCGGGCTCCCAGCCACTCATGCCATGCCCGTTCGTTAAGCATACCGTTCATGAGATGATCGTACTGTATCTTGAACAGCATCTGAAAGTATTCACTGGTATTTAGCTTCGAGGCCTTTGACGAGTTATGATGCTTGGGTATGGGAACCGGCTCCGCCACGACGGGTGCGCTATCTGTGGTCAGCTCAGCCGTTTCGAACCCAGTTCCTAGCGATAAAAGGATGTCAGGCTGCCGATGTCGACTCTCCGGCCAGATCGCTTTGCTCTCGGAGTGGGCGACTTTTATCGGGTTATTGTTGTAAACCCCTCCGTCTAGTAGCACTAGGTTAGATGTTGTAGGGAGGAATGGGGCGAAGTAGGTCGGTGCCGCTGAGGTTGCTCTCGCACTAGGGCGAAACAGTCAGTAGGTAGATACTACGAGACAGCGTTGGTAATTTGATGCGTCACTCACGCCTCCCATAACATCAGTTCATTCTCAGGTCCTGGTCGGTGAAAACGATACAAAGCTGCTTGGATACGCTAGGTGAGCACGTAGAAGCATTGGCAGGGATGGGAGAGTATCTACTCACACACATCACCAGGCTTTCGGTTATAATTGCTTAATAAGAGCACCTGGCCTTCTTTCGTAGTGCTAGTAACGGCGACTTTGATAGGGATTTCTCCGGGCTGGTAAGGTCCCCCAAATAGGGGAATATGGTCCTTGAAAGTCGCCTGGAGTGCCTCTTCAAAAGGTTTGCTTTTGTACCTGCTTTTATGGATAAGCTGCCCCCCGGCATATCCCAATCTGGATCCTACCAAGGGAATGGACTCCAAGCGGTGAGGTGTGAACGCCTTCTCGGCAAAATCTCTAAATATCTGCGTACACTCTTCGACAGTCTTATTTAAAGAGCCGAGGGCCAGACTGATGATTCCACCGGTACTGTTGACATTAGACTGCACCCACGAACCAATCATAAATACGTAGGGTGTGTGCTCACCTCGTTCCTAAGATCAGATCGAAACAATCTCGTAGTGGAACTCCACATAGCCCGTCTTGGATGACTCTCATAAGCTCCAACTCAACTATGCCCCGGATGCCGCCTCTGGACAATTGTGCGCGTGGTTAGTATGTGTCCTCGGCCCGAAGTCTGGATGCAGACATACCCTTCCAACGACAAAATGCGCACCCCGGCTTGGTTGGGTTTCACCACCCCCACCCAGGGTTTGGCCCACGCTTTACCATGCTTCCCTAGAGGGCATTCATGAAGCTCAACAAAGCCATTAGCAGTAACAGCTGTGTCCACGGATCCGTTAGAAGCGGCCATGGTAAGAACACAAGCCGAACATATGACATGACCGCAA
Organism: Hypoxylon perforatum; assembly: GCA_028571165.1. Taxonomy (NCBI): domain Eukaryota; kingdom Fungi; phylum Ascomycota; class Sordariomycetes; order Xylariales; family Hypoxylaceae; genus Hypoxylon; species Hypoxylon perforatum. Next base: position 2,865,872 of record JAOXNQ010000007.1, read on the forward strand.
GGTAAGTGACGATCTGGAGCTGTATCTAAGCACGAGAAACAGACCGAGTGGCTGGTGAGCGTCTCAAGGTTCTTTTCTTCGTAGAATCTTTTCACGTATTGCAAATGATTCTGCGAGATACACTGGTTGATACCAATTTGCTTAAGACGGGTTGCGTCTGCACTCGCTTCCGATTTGATCTCTGGGATCCGCTTTTGCACCATGTTCCGGAGACGATCATGTATCTGCTCAAAGGTGTACTTTGTGTTCATTTCTCCACGCCGCTTTGAACCTTTCAAGCCAAATTGGTGGAATTTATGGCCCCTGTTGCTGTTGACGCATGGTAAGGGCTGGTCCTTTGGACTGGGTTCTTCGCAAGGCCAGAAGTGATCCCAATACTCCCTAATAGCATTCTTGAGCTGGTCCAGATGTCCCTTATATACACCGCCTCCGGCACCTAGAACTGTACGTAAGCCATTTGAGACCCCAAATAAAGGCGTAACGTAACTAACCCTGTATGACATTCCGACTGCTGCTTAAAAGAAAACAAGACGCCATGAAATCAACCAAAGACTCCCAGAGATCTATGCCTCTAAGGCCGCTATTTTTGCTGACCATGTGTGCTAAGCTGAGGATCGAGTCTTTGAATTGAAATGCGACAGGGTTTAAATCGAACCACGCCTCGCTAAAGTCAAATGGATCCTGGTAACTAGAAGCGAATTTCTCGAAAGCTTTCCGTGAGTACAGGGGAAAGGATGCTGCGGTGAGCCGCATCTGCATGTTCATTCGCTCCTCTTGCGCTTTGGTGGAAAACTCGGTAAGCTTATCATATAACAGGTCGATTTGCTGGTGCAACTTGGTTGGGCGATGATTGTCGGGGAGGTGAACGACGGCTACGTCTGAGAAGTAGCATTTCAGGAGGTCCTCTCCGGAGTTGATGACGGTATCGCCGGCGGCGTTCTGCCATTTGCTGGTGTATTCGGACCGTATACGCGGGTTCTGATGCACGTTCTTGACATCTTCACTCTTCAGAAACTTCTCGGTAGCGGTATTGATCTCGTAGAAGTCTTGTTTGGGGCTTCCTAGCTGTTTGTTCAAAATAACGATGAGAAAAGGCAGCACTGGCTTGTTATACGACTTTTCTGTTGCATTGTGAGCCCATCGTATGAGCTCGAGGACCATGTCATCCTTTGACCTGGAAGTTGATGTGAGAAGAGGACTTGAGTGGGATGCAAAAGCACATACTTATCGTTGGATAGCACGTAGACCACTACGTCGGAGAAGATGTAAAGCATCCGTGGGTATAATGTCCGGGTAAAGTAATACCTGGACTTAATCTCAGTGCCATTCTCCTGACGATCTCCCCACTTGATAGATGTCGGTCGGAAAGACCGTGGCCAATGAGTCGCACGTTCCTCTTGTTTTGCAGTGGTCGGGTTCTCGGCGCCCCCTATGCCTTCGCAGTCGGCATACAGGATGGTCGTAGACTTTCGGAAGGTTGATGGGTCCGCATACAAGTGCACGTTCGAAGAGGTCGAGCGTCCGGATTCACGGAGGCTCACAAGGGGGGTAGGGAACTCCAACTGGTGGTGGCGGTGGTGCGATGAGAACTGGACAGTGACAGGTAAGAGATTGGAATGAGCTCCGGAGGAAGCATTGGGCTTACCTCAATGAGAAGCTTGATCAAAGCACTTTTGCCAGAGCCTAGAAAGAATCAACTCAGGCGATCAAGTGAGCCTCTAGACGTACCTGTTTCTCCAATGAAAGACACAAGGCTCGGAGAAGTCGTGCTAGGACGGGAGGATGGACCTGCAAGCATGAGTTTCTCATACGCTACTCCTTCATATAAGATATAGTCCTTGGGTTCTTTCTGGGACATTGAAACACCGAACCACATATTGTTGGCGTCATGCTGCTCGTCCGAGCCCTGTGCTGATTTCGAATCTTGCGAGTCCCTATCGTCGTCCGCCTTCAGGAGAAGAGCGTTGTAGACTGTGTCATAATCGCTCAAGTAGGACATTTCATGGGCGTTTGCATCTTTCGCATGTGTTCGGACGAGCTTCCAACACTTATCGCACATTGCGTACCCGCAATTAGTGCAAAAATAGATCTGCTCCGAGTGCTCATCAAAGGCCGATTCGCATTTTGGGCTGGTCGTTGGGGACACATGCTTGTCCCATAGATCCGTATCATTATTATCGGTATGTAATGCTTGGCCGAGTAGCCTGTGATGAGTGAAAGTTAGTTAATTACCTAGTTATGGAAGCTGGTGGTGACTTATGAAAACATCTATTGCATACCTTGTGATGTCCTGGTCAAAATCAATGAAACCCCTCCTCGACCATATCTGGGTCGAGACATCATCTTGAAAGTTTCTCATAGTGGGAAGGTCGATTCGTCTATTTGGAGGCAAGAGTGCGCCGGAATAGCGGATCTATAAGTACCTAATTTGGATAGAAGAGATCAGATAGAATGTAACAGCGTGTAGATCACTGCATTCAAATTCAACAGAAATGAGATGAATGGGTCTCTGGTTATAAAGCTTAATATTTCGATATTAGAAGTCGAATTCCCTTTTTATAGCATGCTATCAGCAAGGCTGTAACTTAATCCGTGCCCAATACAAAAATTTCACTTCCGTCTAACGTAAGAGCTGAAAGCTGAAGTCACATCGGTGGTAGGTTGTCGTACAGCTAATTGTGCCAAGAAATCGACGATGGTCTCAGAGCCATACGATCGACGATAATATGCAGGTGCTTGAGAATCGAAACGGATATAATAGCTCCGGATAACAGGGACAGGATATAAGAGGTTAGTTTACTGAACGAGGCGTCATGTAAGACAGCCATCGGCGCCACCAGTGTTCAGCTATCGAGATCGCTACCTAGATAGGACAATAAGTACAGCTAGATGATGAGCATAAATAAGGCCTTTAAAAGAGAGGAAGCAATCAAGGATCTTAGGACCTAAGAGAATTATTAATAGAATTGAACCTCAAGTTCCAAGCTCTATATATAGGTACTAGCTTTTGTCACATGGGTGGCTGGATAGCATAAACACTTATCCCGCTTGTAGGACATAATCAAAGCCTCCTTGATGGGTCTTATACTCGTGCTAACAAATGTGTCCTTGGCTGCTCTTGGATATAAAAATTTCCCACCCCTACTTAATCACCTAAGAACATTATGTGATAGTAGAATGGCCCGCAAAGACAACAACGACGACGTTCGAGGCCAACAGTAAATGGCGTAAAATTGCAATAGCATTCAATCTAGTGTAGATCGCGGAAAGATTTGAGTATGCCGACACATTTGTAAATATGGCTGCGTTGAACGTCGACGATTCCATGTGTGATGCGGCAGATAAGACCTTACCGGACAAGATGTACAGATACAGTTCGTAAATTACGTGTACACACAGATAAAGCTATACGGGTAACACCAAAAACCTGTCTAGAGGTTGACGTGAGCACATACAGCCTAAACGTGCAAAAATAAGTGCATAACCGGCCATAGTGTCTAATAATGGCGTATGCATATCGCTCAACATTATTATTATCTCCTTGTACGTATGTAAGCAGCAAAGCCTCGCCAACACAACGGGAAATGAGGTATTTTCGCCATGATAGGTTAATTGAGTTGCAGTATTGACTGCATACTAAGACGTCGTGTCACATACCTGTAATAGATGTGAGGCCTCGGAGTTGCGGACCATGCAAGAAACCAGGGCTTGGAAAGGTAATAGTCGAGTCCAAACCAATCTTAGTGTCAGTAAAGCTTCCTCAATTTAGAGAAAGAGGGAAATATTGGCATAGCTTTATGGTCCTGGCCGGGGCAATATAGCCATCCCGTTTGATGAAGAATTTGAATAGGGTAGGTAAGTAAGCAAGGAAATGAATAGGTCGAGAACTCTCACGAATGAGAGTCGTCGACAACAAAAGAGACAAATTGCCGGATAATGTCTTTTGATGAGCTGATTAATAAGGAAGCTTAGGTTGATTAAAGTCTACGACTTCTCAATTTGCTAAACGGTTCTTTCGGCGACTTTGTGTGTAGCAAGATGGAAGATAAATTTAGTTCCAATGTAGCAAAGCAGTCTCAGCTGGCTGTAGCCCTGCATACTCGACGCTCCCTCTCCATAACATCCTCCGCTTGCCTTGGTCTCCCGCCTCCGCGCTCACCTCTGACTGTACCGCCCCTTTAAAGTATAAGCCCTTGGTGTCTACGCCACTTATTGGCCCTGTGCCGAATGTTACTACTATAACATCTTTAGCCGATCGGCTAGGGGTCCTGTACATGCCACTAGGCTGCAGCCATGACAGCATCCCAGCCACTCATGGCATAACAGTGCTTACGAAATAGTGCATTGGGTGTGTTCTAGAGATTCCAGTCGCCATCCATCCTGGATCAATGCCCGAGATGGATATATTGCTGAGTAGAGGATCACGGTTGAGACGGTCCTGCAGTTCGCTTCTAAACCCAGAAAGTTAGCCGACAAGTAAAACACTCCTGCTCGTTTAGCAGACCTACATCATCATAACAAGACAGAGCTTCGAGGCCCCGTAGCGGCGGAGGCCCGCATATACCGGAGGGCTTCCGTCGTTCGGGCTCCAAGTTCCTTTAGCGAGTGGCTCGAGGCTGTCACCAAGAATAGTTGTCCACTTCTCGTCATCGAACTGTCCGCCCGATGAACCCTTATTGAATTTATCGTGGGGGCTAGTTTACGATATTTATCAATAAACACTTCAGAGTGCAGCAAGTAAACTCACTCATGAGTGTGGCTCCCAAGAACCACTATCCGGCCATTTTCTCGATCCATGCTTCCTAGCAGCAGCAGAGTCAAGAGCCACTGGCCCAAGTAGTTCACCGTCCAAGTTGCGTCCAGACCGTCTTCCACCCAGGTCTGCTTGTCGAGTTCCAGGTAACCTGCATTTAGTACGAGAGCGCGGATCCTGGGGATGTCTCTCCTAGCCACGCGCTCGTTAATGTTGGCAGCCAGTGCGCGAACGCTGTCGAGATGCTCCAGATCCAACGGCACGATTTCATGTGGATGATCATGAGCTCTTTGTCCCCGCTGGAGAGCTCGTGTAAGAGCCGGAGTCTGCGAAGGATCCCGAACGGCGTAGATGCCGCGGTAAGCGGGAGCTAGAAGGGGCGAGGAAGCGATCTCTGCCGCAATGGCGCATCCGAGGCCGCCGGCCGCCCCTGTAACCATAATCACCCCTGACGGGGCCATCATAAAATAATTGATTCTGGGAACCAAACGATAAGGAGGTAAGAGTCCGTAAGACCGCGCTCTAAAATGAATAAAGAAAAGTAGATAAGTGAAGGGGGAGATAGTTCATCAAGTACCAACACGTACATTACACAACAGGGAGTGCAAACAACGTCACGCCAACTGGTAATAAGAAAATCATCGTAGTTTTAACCTCGGATTTCTTTCATTTTCATGCGATTATCTGTGTTTTTACTGATTGCGTGATCTTCAATAAGTCTTACAAGGCCACCGGCATCTCATACCACGGTAGCGTGAAAGGTTGCAAATTTAGAATGATCTCAGCGAGTCCTCATCGTCCTCATCGTCCTCATCGCTTGATGTACCAACTTACGACGACCGCTCAATCTTATCCTCTACCTCCCAAGAACAGCCCGCCGCTTCGAAAAGGGCCTTGAACTCGTCTACGTTAGGCTTATCGGCAGCAGTCGTGCACGCCAGCGGCGTACACAGCTCCGCCGCCTCGATGCCCCTCTGCTTCGCGTGCTTGAGCAGCAAGTCGCAACAGGCCACGCTCCCACTCGCGCACCCCCACTCGAAAGCGCTGGGCTGCGCTCCTTTATCGCCGCCCGGGAAGTGCGACTGCCGGGCCGTGATGTCCGCGCCCCGCTCCAGCAGGTAGCCCG
>JAOXNQ010000008.1:0-69309 GCA_028571165.1 Hypoxylon perforatum
TCCATGTTGTGTTTTAAATGGCCAATGATCAACAACTATCAATCTAATAAATAAACGATATGAGCAAACTTTTATTCATTTTCAAAGAGCTTTCTAATGATGCACGTTAAGTATGTTGAGAAAGGTAAATAAAAATAAGGAAAAATGAGTGTTTCCATATTAGGTATTACTATCAATTGAGTGCAGGACAAAGCGACCAGTTATATTCTTACTCCAGATTCGAAGCTTGCAATATATAACTTTACCACTTGCAGATATTATATTATTGAGTGTTCATTTTTGTAATTTTTATTCATGGAATTATTGAGCTTGGAAGAGGGCGATTTTCGAGCAAAATTGTGAAAATATCCTCCATTTTAACTAAAACCTCCTGTAACTCCACGAAATCTACTCTTAGAACTAATTTATAAGTAAGTTTAAATATATAATTTCATTATGACCAAGATATACATATCGAAGTAGTCTTACAGTTAGCAAATAAAATGGCAAAAATCCATAAGATAAAGTAATTTTTGTCGAATCTATATAGATTTCTTACATTTTGAATTCGCGTTTTCAAAAGCCAATCCCACCCGGCCCTAATATGGAGCTCAAAATCGCCCATACGTTATATATATAATTTATTTTTAAAAGCTGGTATTAAATGGGTAAGTTTAGGAGAATCCAATGGTATTCAATTCGAGGTGTGTGGCTGTTTTGACACCCCACTGTATTGAGGTACCTTTCGTAGCCTGTTAACGATAAGGAGGTATCCAAGTGAATTTCAGTGACCCCTGAGGCACCTAACGTCGCTAAATTACAGGCGATTTAGCGCGGGGTTAATAGCGACCTACGCTAATTCAACTCTACCAAATCGGCGCCCACGTCCCACAGCATTGAACCACAGAGCTACACAACGCGCCTGGGAATCCAGAAAGCTAACAAGTCAAGAAGTTAATTTCTCATCGTTTTCTGGCTTCTTAGGGTGCTATATTATTCACGACCGTCAGGATGGCTTACCGGATCTTGCCAACTCCGACCCATCACCACGACAAGAATACCGGCCAGACCTTCAAGGAATGGCTGGCGCGCCCTGGCAAGGCATCAGAGGTGGAATGGTATCGCGAATTCAAGAGATTTCCTCTGCCTTCCCAACCGTCCGGACCTTCCCAAATTCACCAGAAGAAACTCAAAGGGAAGGGTGCCCGTAGTCTTGTTGAGGTTGCGCTATCCGTCGTCGCGAAACACTTTCACTTACTCGAGGTGTCCAATCTTAAGCATGTCCCTTACACTCTCATCCCTCGTATCTGGCAACACATGATCAACGACCACCCGTAAGTACCGTCCAATTCGACCAAGTCTTCAAGGCTCCTATACTTACAGTCATCCACAGGTACGTATCGCTGCAGTCGTTGAAGATCTTTGCCAAGTATCTTGAACCGCAACAGATGCCTGTCGGTCTATGTAGGCGTGATTATAAGGTATTCAACCCTACTGGACCGCTGAGCGTATACATGAACCCGATCATTTCGCCTTCCTTCGACTTCATCGTCCATCTAACCCTAGTCGGCTACCAACCTTCGATTGACACGCCCCAGCTTCTATCCTTGACCAAACTCAAGAATCTCGGCGTGCTCGAGATAATCCAGCCGCCCCCTTCTTCTACCGGAGCGGACTTGGACTTTCCTAAGATAAGCGACGCCATCATCAGACAGTGGTCCGAGGAGCCGGATCCGTTCCCCGTGCTGCGGGTTCTGAAGATCTGGGGAGACTACTTCACGACGCCCAACTCTCTGCAGTACCTATCCAAGTTCCCAGCCCTTGCAGTCTACGACGTCGCCGGATTAAAGCGAGACTGGGGACACGTTCCTCAACCGCCCGGATGGACGGCCCAAGGACGAACGTGGAGGCGTGGCAGAAACATCTTCGAGACGCTATTCAAATGCCTCTCATTCCTCGGCGCGGACAAAGTCTACCATGCGAACTGGCAGAGGGACGCAGGAATCTTGGTCCGCTGGAACAGTATAGAGTGGGAACTCAGCTTGCCGCTCAGAGACAGAAAGATCAGTGTTATTGATCGAGACAAGGTGCCTTTCTTTAAGTACGTACCTGCCTCAAACCTCCTAAATCCTCCAGAATTGGAGGAGGAGAAGAACAAGAACAAGAGGAGGTTCGTAATGCTATTCGAAACATACAAGAAGCACATTCATGGCCTAGAAGCAAACACCGGCCTCCAGTCCTGGGGCTACTTCCTCTACTGCCACATCGGCCATCTCTGGGCGGACAAGGACCTCGCCGCGCAGGGCATACAACTTGCCGATAAGGCGTTTCTCACCAACGACGGCAGAACCGGCTTCGTCGTCCCGCCTCGCCCCTACGTTACCTTGCAGCTCGGCACGTGCTGCGAGAAAGCCCCCTTCAAGGGAATAGGCGCGCGGACCTGCTGTAGCGGCGGTACCGAGCGCAGATTCGAGGCGCACCAGACCTTCTTCCGCGCCGAGTACAACCCCACGGCCAACGCAACCCATTCTGATCCGGTCGCCCAGGAGGCTTCCAGCGGCAGCAGTACCAGCAACAAGAAGAGGCCCCACGAACCGACGACGCCGTCCCCTAAGCGGATGCGCAAGAAGCCTAAGAGTTATCCCATCCGGGAGGTTATGGGCCGTGAATCTACCGATCCCAACAAGATGGAAATGGATTAGGAATGGAGGCTTTTGGCAAGACATCTGGATAAGGTACGGCAGTACTTTCAGGTGTCCAGGGATACGGCAAGGAAGCCGAGTAACCATTGTATTTGTGTGCTTTTCTCTTTAGGCGAAGCATGATACCCATAGACATGATACCCCTAGGTATGATTCCCCTAGGTATGTAGGATTAGTTCTTGTATGAGTAAGAATTAAGTGAAGTAACCAAATCGCCCAAACCTCGACGTAGAAGCCAGTTTTTAATGCAAGATTTCATTTACTTTATATCATTGCTATTACATTGCATTATCTTTGGTAGACTCAAGACGAATACACAATCGACAGCGTAATCGCCGTGCAATTCCACCCGTCCACCACTGCCATCCCGTCCCCATCGCTCGTGATATCGAGTCCCAACCCGCACCCAACCCAGTACTCCTTGCCGCCCTGTTCGCAGCTCAACGTCCCCGCCGCTGTCCCCGTTGAATTAGCCCTAGCCGCAAGCGTCGCATTCGTCCCTGATCCTGACCCGCCCCCTCCCCCGCCATTACTACACTCCAGCGGCGCATACCACCCATGCTCCTCATTCTCAATATCCTCCAGCAGCGTCGGCGGCACAAAGTACACGGCCCCACCCGTCCTATCCGTCGCATTTTCCGCAATGGCGACAAGCGCGCTCCCGTTCGCCACCAGCCCCGAGTTGGCGACCGTGCATAAGTGCGACTGCCCGTCGGAGTCGCTCTCGTCGAAGCTGAACTGCGACGCTTGGTCTAGCGACGGAAAAAACAGCGCTTGGTCCCCGCTTAGACGGAGATACCAGCCGTCGAAGAGGCCGCCGGGCTGGCCGACTTGCACGGCGAAGGGGGAGGATGTCGTGAGGCAGGTTGCGGTGGGGGTGGAGGTAGAGGTGGTGGTGTTGGCGAAGCGGACGGAGCTGCTGGTGGTGTTGGCGAAGGGGGCGGTTGTTGCTGTTGCGTTGAGGGTCGTGGTGTTGAGGAAGGGTGCTGATGTGGTGTTGAGGACGGGGAGAGCTGTGCTGTTTAGGAAGGGCGCGCTTGTGATGTTCATGAACGGCGCGGAAACTGTTGAGTTTGGAAATAGTACTGGCGTGCTCGTGATGTTTTCTACTGCGACTTGCGTGGAGTTGAGGAACGGCGCTGACGTGGTGTTCAGGAAAGGGGCGCTTGTGGTATTCAGTGATAAAGATGAAGCCGTTGAGTTCAATATAGCTGAGCCCGTTATTTGTGACAGACTAGCCGTGCTGGTTGTCGCATTGGCTACGCCGATCTGTGTGGAATTGAGGAATGGCGCAGAAGTAGTTGCATTCTGAACACCAACAGTGCCGGCTGTGCCACTCTGGAAACCAGTTGCGCTCGCCGCACCAGATTGGGTCGCCGAAGCACTAGTTGAGTTCAGGAACCTGCCAGCGCTCGATGTTGCATTAAAGGCTGACAAGGAGCTTGTCGGGTCGTTGAAACTAGTCGTGCTGCTGCCAGTACTGCTGCCAGTACTGCTGCTAGCATGAATAAGTGAACTGATCGTGCTCGAAGTCGTAGCAAGCACGGTAGAGTCAACCTCGGTACTGCTCGACGTGGCCTCTGCTATCGATGGACTCTTTAAGTGGTATTTGTCGGTAGATGCCGTCGAACTGCCTGTCCCTAGCGAGGAACTCAAGCTCGATGAGAGCAGCAAGCTTGACGATACGCCCGAGCTTGATGATATGCCTGAGCTTGACGATATGCCTGAGCTTGTCGTGTTCAGAAATACGCCAGTAGAGTTGCCGAATTTGTTGTTCGTGGAATTACCTAATAGCGAAGAAGCGTTGACGAAGCTGGTGACGGTATGAATATTCGCGACTGTCGTCGTTTCCACGACCCGAATCACTTGTGTGATATTGGGTGTCGGTACTGTCACCGTAGTCGGAGAGATACCGAGACATGAGCAGGCAGACTCATATGCTGTGGAAGATGCGCAGAGAGAAGCATATGACGGGATCGCTGTAGCTCTCGCGGTAACTGGTTCATCGCCGCTTACGGCTCTTCCCAGTAATAAGTTGACAACTTCATGTCGCGCAAGCCATCGTTTCGATGGTTCAGCAGCACCACTACTAGTAATAGTCTGCGTGGTTGTTCGAGTGGTAGTCCCAGTTGTCGTAACTGAAGTGGTGCTGAAGATAGTGCTGTGTCATGTCAACCCCAGTCCCAGTTCATAGATGGGCGCGCGCAATACCTCGTGGCAGGAGTAACAGTAACTTTTACAAACGATTCGCAGTCATCTTCTCTTATCGAGGATGCTGCATCTTGAACAGCTGGTTTACGAGTTAGTATCGCGCGAAGACACGAAGAGCGGAACTAAACTCACCTTGGAGACAATCATCGACGGCGCAATCCGCCACCACCCCCGTCGCCAGCAATGCCGCGGCAAAAACACGACTACGTACACGCATCTTATAACATCACCAATTGCGGCTTATGAATCCATGGTTGCTGACAAAAATATAGGGTTTGATCGATCTTGAAAGATCTGCGCTCCGGCTAACCAACCGAAAATAATAATAAAAAACTAGCGGAGGCGCGCCCTTCTTTTTATCAACGGCGATCCAGCGATCTAAAACGCTGGAAAACTTGGAACAACGTCGCATTTTTAAATTGCGCTGTCATGCCCGCATGTAGAAGCTTCCCGAGGCCGACTAGCTATCGTGGGACCAATGGTGAGAGGCCTTACCCCTGAAAAGCTGGGGTTAGCCCCTGTTCGAGACTCGAAAACCCCTGGCGACTTAGTAGCGAATATTATAGTCGTCATTGAGACTTTATCGCGATGATTTTTGTGATATCTCATCATCGAAAAGAATCATAATACCGACCGATATTGATAAGTTTGTATCATTTGTTCAGGTCTTGAAATATTTAACAAGCCCAAGATGAGTAATATATTACGTACAGAGACATGCTTACGTATTACATACCTGCTAATTACAATTACGTAAGAGCAATACTCCATAATTGCAATGTCAACTACAAGAATATCTAGCAGAAGACGAACACCTACCTTCATATTCTCACCGTTAACACTTACAGAGTATTAAAATGTAAGTATTCTGTTAAATAACAGCTATTGTGTACTCATATGTATCCAATATACATGTTTAAGCCTACCTCGATGAGACTTATGCTTTCAACTATATCGCTGTATGTCTATGTTGCCGCAATACGCATCCTCATGAAACCGTTATGCAATTACTCAGATCTTAACCTTCCACCCCGTCCCATTCCTCCTCATCCTCACCACGCGCGCCGCGAATATCAGCCCCATCCCCACGAGCAGGCACGCGCCGGTAAACGCCTGCGCACCCTCATACCGGCCGCCCATAGAACTAATAATGGCGCCCGCGATCGGATTGCCCGTCAGCACGGCGAAGCTCACAATCGTGAACACCATGCCCATGCGCGTGCCCTGCTTCCTCAGGTCCGTCGTCAAACTACTCAGGCCGGCCGGAAACAAACTCTGCAGCGCACCGGCCACGATGCCGTAGACGACGGCCCACCCGTACAGCTGCGCGGGCGTTTTCACAGCCATCCAGGATAAGAGGGCGATGCCGCAGACGAGGCACGTCGGGATCATGATATTCAGCGGGCCGACGCGGTCCGCGAAGTGGTTCGGCAGCAGCCGACCCAGAATCCCAATGCCGTTCAACAACAACAGCATATTCAAAGACTCCGTGTACGACAGCACGGGCGTCACCGCGGCGCGGCTAAACGCGGCTAGGTAGTAGAAGCCAAAATACACGCCCCAGAAGTTGAAGAACATGCCTGCTGCGTAGAACGTGTACTCAAGTTCGCGAAACGCGCCCCACCTATAATTATATGTATTAGAATATATAGGTGTTAAAGAGACTTTCTATACGTAAAAAACTTACTCGACGAGCGAGCCGGAGCGGCGCGGCGGCAAGCGCGACCGCATGAAGGCCAGGACAAACAGCATGCTCCCCAGCTGCACGAACCCAATCGCGCGCACGGCCCAGCCGAAGCCGACGGTGGGCAGGAGCTGGCGCGCCATGGCCGGGAAGACAAGACCCCCTGTCACGGACCCGCAGGCCGTGATGCCAATGGCGAGGGAGCGCTTCTTGTGAAAATACGTCGACACTGTCGATATCGCCGGGCAGAAGATGCAGCCACTCCCAATGCCCATGCACAGCCCTTGCGACAGGATGAGCTGCCAGTAGCTGGTGGCGGCCGACGTGCAGAAGATTCCCACGGTCATGAAGACGACGCCGCAGACGAGGACCGGGCGGAAGAAGCCGGCGTCCGTCATGCGGCCCGTGAAGGTGCCGATGAAGAAGGTCAGGAACACCTGGATCGATCCGATCCACGAGATGTCGGACGGCGGCCGCCCCAGCTGCGCCGTGTAGTACGCTTGGAATACGCCGAACGAGTTGATGAAGCCCCACGTGTTCATGATGGCGAAGTGGCCGCAGAGACCTGTTTTGAGGTTAGGATGTCTGAGGTGGATTAAGAATTATGAAAATGGGGGGTAGAAAAAAATACTTACAGGCAATCCACGCCACTCGGCCCCCGTCCGGAGGCGGCCCGGGATTCCAGCTTGACTTCGTTGATATCCTGCTCAACACCCGATTTACGGCTCCGGCCATCCCGTCGGCTTCCGTGTCGAGGATGTCAGGCTCGGGTGATATCCGCCAGTCCTCCGCCGGGTCTGTGGGATCTCCGCCATCTTGTTCTTCGTCTTTTTCGTTCTGGTGCGAAGTTTCGTGCTCCGCGGCAACTCCAGCCGGATCCGCCCGCTTCTCAACATCCACGGGGAGATCACCGTCACTGGAACTGGGCGAAGGGGAAGATAGCATTGTTTTGTGAGACCAATTGGTAGGTTGAATAGTTTGAATGGGCACTTTCTCTTTGTTCTTGTTTCTGAAAGTGATTTGATGACTTTTTTTCTTTATCGACTCAACACAGCAAACTTTCCTCTTTAAATACGTTCAACACAATTTAATTAATAAGAATAGTAAGAGTCACAACTGGGATATTTATCCTCTATTGGACTCGTATACATGAAATTCCCATAGTCTGAGAAAGAGACAAGATGTTTTATGAGTCAACAAGACGCCGAAACATGGCGGGAGTGGACCAGCTTTATGTAAAAGCACAAGAAAAAAAAAAGATCGGTAGGCCCAAAGAGGAGACTCTCGTTACATTTTTTTTTTACGACCCGGAGTCTGTGTCGGCTATCGGGCATCCACACTTCAAGGGATTTGGTTTTGTAATAATAAAGCGGGGGTGAGAAGGGCATCAATGGCCGAACTGGAAGTCTCTGTAGATACTAGGGCGCAGCATCCGTCTACCTATTCTACGCCGGGTAAGGGAATGGCACGGGGAGCGGAAGCGACATCACCAATCGACCATCTATCTAGCATCTTTTCCCTTTCCCGCAAGGTAACCCTGACAAGGGGAGGGCATCGATCAATCTTGCTTCGATTCGCCCCCCGGCTGACTATTGCCGGCTGCATCTTGGGTAGCTTTACAATATCTGCTAGATTTATAATAGGCACGCAGATCGCACTGCATATCTCACAACGAAGCGCGCCTTAACCTGACAGATCCAATTCGGAAAATGGTCCATCTTGACTTCACATGTCTTCTCGTGTTAGCTCGCGTATTACAACTTTGTTAGATATCCAGGGTAGAGTAGACGACGGGAATAGCTCCCTGCGTTTGCGTCTTATTCCCGGCGCTTAACCAACCTCGCCCCACACCCGATTCCGCTCCATTCAGTCTTGCCGACGAGAGCCACGGCAAAGTTTGACAATTTGACCAAACACTGATATAATGCTGATCAATAAGAAGCTTATAAAGAAGTATAAACATTATACGGGCTGTTTCACACGTTCCCTTACACATGAGTATTGCCAAAAGCATATATCACTTTCCGATGTCGCTGCCGTTAGTTACCAGAGCCAGTCCGGCTACTTGCTGCTTTAGCTCGGGATGCTGCTCTCATCCAAGATAAGAGTGATAGGTCATGTACGCCATCTATCTTCACACGTCGAGTTTAACTACCTACCTAAGGTACCAAGCAAGATATCGGGCTGAGGTACTCCATCTTTGAATGCATCATGTTCCGCCTCAATACTGTACGATGGTAGGAATAAGTCTAGTGACATTTCTCTGATCTAAGGTAAATGACTATGATATTACATGAAGGAAGACCATCGACCAAAAATTGTCACCATGTCCGCTTTCATCTCTCGCAATTCCTCCCACATACCTATTAGTCTGTAGACCGAGGCGATAACCCTGTCCACAATCTCAATCTCGAGCAAACTCCTCGGCAGCACAACAAATTAAGTCATATCTTGAGCACAAAAATCTCTCCTACACCACCTCAACCCTATAGCTCAACCACGGAACAGAGCGAAGTCCAACAGTCTCGACGTGGCCTTGCGACTTCCAGGAACCTCGTCGCGCTTGGAAACCGAATCGTGCACCTTGGATCGACAGACGGCCTTCTCGCATTGGTTGTCCGACCAGCCAAGAGCAAGGTCATCCGCCCACCACATTCTGAATTTGTTGTCCACCTTCAACGTGACTCGGAACGACGTCAACTTCTCAAAACCAGCCAGCTTGACAGGAACCAGCTTGCAACCACCCTCATCTGGGCATGCTTCGACTACGGTCGTCTCCCAAGCCACCTCCGTCTCCTGCTGAGATCGTTCATCGAATCGCAGCCCGGTGAAGTTGAAAACACAAGGTGCGTCTCTTGAATCACATCCAAGACTGAAACCGTACAAATTGAATGAGAAACAAGCCGACGATGTCTGAGGCCCGACGCTGATCGTTGCTGAATCCGAGGGCAGGTCTGAGTCAGATTGGTTCAAAAGCGACCCTGGTGTGAATTGAAGCATGAGGTTTCCAGAAGATGGGTTGTAGGGAGCGGGAGGTGGAGGAAGGACATTGAAGCCTTGCGAGAAGTAGAACCGATGGTAAGGGCTAAACAATGGCATCGGTCCAACATTGGGGTCTGCACCTGGTCCGCCAAGGGGAGGAAGGTCGTCAAACTAATCACAACGTTAGCTACTGTTCATTACATGTCGTGGGAGAAGCCTCGCTACTTACGCTGAAGGTGAAATCGCCTACATCAGCATGGTTTCCACATGTACTCGGTGCGGGCCCAACACTCGCAGCTGATGAGCTAGGGACAGAGCCAAGCGATCGCACAACAATAGTCGACAGCGTAGATGGAATGGCCAGCTCTGCATTGTCTCGATGAGTATAGGTATATCCGTCCAGGGTATAAGTAGTGTGATAACGTGGCTGGTCTGAATGTGTTTCAATCTGAGCACACCAAGAGAAAGTTCTCGAACCCACTGTCATCGCGGTCGGCTGTACACATACAACAGATTCCCCGGTAATCCAATTATCTGTCTCAGTGTCGGTGGGCCCAGAGGACTCAATGATAGACCAACCATCTGTCGAAGATGAAGTGATGGGCCCTCTGGACATCTGGGAGTCATTTTCGGTGGTGTCAGGACATGGTGTGGAAGTCGTCGCAGGGGATCCAGCTCCAGATGCGCTCGCGTTCCAACCACTGGTGGGTACAGCAGACCACGGGGACCGCGAAGTAAAAGTGTTGGTTGGAAGAGCTCCTGTCTCACCCTCGGGAACAGTGACTGTACGTGTCGGGACATCTGATCTGGTAGACACTACCGTAAGGGTGTCGGGAGCCTCGCCGCCTTGTCCGCCGCCTTGTCCGCCAGGCCCGCCCGAGACACCAGGGAAGCCGTCTGACTCATGGATTGTTGGATGAACAGCCCCATATCCGCCGGCTGGGGGTACGTCAGTAAGGGTGGCAGCGTTGGAATTGCTACCTTGGTCGGCGCCAGTGTTGCTTGCACCAGAGCCAGCTGAAGGACTTCCTCCATAGCCTCCTGGGTTGGAAACGGTGACGGTAACCTCGCCAGATCCAGCAGGGTTGGAAGTGAGGCCTTGTCCTCCTGAACCGCCATTAGGTCCTGTAGATAAAGCTGGAGGGGCAGTCAGAGTGATTGTTGGCAGTGAGGCACCGCCCCCACCGTTGCCTCCGGGTCCCCCAGAAGGATTCTCAGGGCCACCTCCATTGGAAAATGGCGATGAGGCACCACCTCCGTTGCCGCTGCCGGACCCTCCGGACGGGGTTGCAGGTTCAGTCACCGTGACCGTTGGCAGCGGTGAGTTTCCTCCGTTGCCGCCGGATCCTTCAGATGGGTTTCCAAGAACAGTGATGGTCACTGCCGTTGGCGATGAGCCACTTCCTCCGTTACCTCCAGCTGGGCCACCGTTGGTGCCGGTGACAGTGACAACGTTGGGCTGCGAGGCTGAGCCAGATCCACTATCAGTGCAAGGTGTCGTGCCCTGGCCTTGCGATTCTCCAGGGTTTCCTGCTGATTCGCCTGGTGCTGTCACTGTGATAGTCTGAGGGGCGTTCGGGCCACCTGAACCTCCAGGGCCGCCCGCAGAATTACTTGGTGATTCGCCTAGTGTTGTTAGCATGGTATCACAAAGGGCCGGATGGTACTCTTACCTCCAGAGCCACCTGGACCTCCCGCGGGATTGCTTGGAGAGCCGCCCGGTGCTGTTACGGTGATGGTTTGGGGGACATTTTGGCCACTCGGCTCTCCAGGTCCGCCGGCAGAGTTGCTTGGTGATACGCCTGGCACACTGACAGTTATGGTTTCGGGGATGACTTGACCACCTGGCTCAGTAACAGAAACAGTGATGATGGTTGGGACGGATGCCTCTCCCGACGATGGTGAGCCATTGGAGTTGCTTGGAGATACTCCTGCCACAGTTAAAGTTAAGGTCTCCGGAATAATTTGACCACCAGGTTCGGTAATAGGGATGGTGACGACAGTCGTTTCTTCCGACCCTGGTGAACCATTGGTGTTGCTCGGAGATACCCCTGGTACAGTAAGAGTCAAAGTCTCGGGAATAACTTGACCATTTGATTCAGTGATCGGGACGATGACAACGGTTGTCTCTGGACCGTTAGGGCTGCTTGGGGAAACCCCTGGTATCGTAAGAGTTATAGTCTCTGGGACAACTTGACCATTTGGCTCAGTGATGGGAACAGTGACAACGGTTGTCTCTTCCGGCCAGGGTGAACCGTTGGATGGAGAACCGTTGGATGGAGAACCGTTGGATGGAGAACCGTTGGATGGAGAACCGTTGGAGGGTAAACCATTGGAGGGCGAACCATTGGAGTTACTTGGCGAGACGCCGGGGACTGTCAGAGTTATGGTCTCAGGAACAACTTGGCCATTGGGCTCGGTAATGGGAATGGTGATGACAGTTGTCTCTTCCGAACCTGGTGAACCATTGGAGTTGCTTGGAGATACCCCGAGACCTGTTAGAGTAATAGTCTCAGGGATAACTTGGCCATTCGACGCAGTGATAGAGGCGGTGATGACAGTTGTACATGGTGAGCCGTTGGGGTTGCTTGGTGATTGACCGGGTTCCGTTAGAGTGATGGTCTGAATACCTGAGTTGTCGCCACCTGGACTTCCCGACCCTCCTGATCCACCAGATCCGCCAGATCCGCCAGCAGGATTGCTCGGAGAACCCCCTGGTGCTGTGACGGTGATAGTCTGAGGGATACTCTGCGCACCTGGACCGCCGGTGTTGCCTCCAGGGTTGTTTCCAGTATCGGTACCGGTGACTGTGATGACGTTGGGAATTCCTGCTGAACCAGTTCCGGTCTCCTCTGAGCATGGTGAAGTTTCGGAGTTGCCAGGCGAACCACCAGGCGAGCTACCGGGGGAGCCACCGGGGGAGCCACCAGGAGAACCACTAGGAAAACCACTAGGAGAACCACCAGAAGAACCTCCAGGAGAACCCGCAGGAACTGTCACAGTGACAGTCAATGGCACACTTTGTCCGCCTGTGTTTCCAGGACCACTAGGACTTCCCGAGCCACCTGGGTTTCCAGAGCCCCCAGGGCCTCCAGAGCCTCCAGAACCTCCTGGACTACCTGCCGAATTGCTTGGTGAGCCTCCGGGCGCAGTCAGAGTGATAGTTTGAGGGACACCTTGACCGGATAAACCACCAGGACCAGAACCAGTCGCAGATCCTTCAGGAGCCGTCCAAATGGTAGTCTCAGAGATCCCCTGTCCGCTTGGACCGCCAGGTGATCCAGATTCTCCAGCACCGCCAGTGGGCTCGCAAGGAGTTGTTGCAGGAGTGCCTTGCGAGTTTCCTGGGCCATTTGGTCCACTCTGGGAACCTGAGCCTCCAGGGTTACCAGCAGTTTGCGAAGGCCAGACGATGACAACTGTCTCAGAATCGTTAGGACCGTTCGGTCCTCCTTGGCCGGCACCACTTGGCGATCCACCAGGAGCTGTGATAGTGAGGGTAGCCAACGGGGGATATCCTCCATTCTCTCCACCAGGGACAGTCTCAGTGATGGTGGGGGGGTAGTGACCAGGAGAAGAAGAAATGCCAAATGGGCCATGAGGAATGGTTGAGACACCTTGTGCACCCGAGCCACTTCCACCTGGTGCGCCAGATGAGCTTGGACGACCGTCGCTGACAATAGTGTAAGTAAAGAGACCGGTCGAAGACCCAGCACCTTCAGCGGAAGGGGGCAGAGTGAGGGTGAGAAAATCAGTGGACCAGGGAACATTTCCGGATGATATAGTGGAGGCAGCAATAGTTATAGTCCGAGATGGGGACCAACCGAAGAACGAAGTAGAAGGCTCGAAACCATTGGTACCGGAGTTAGAGCCAAAGCCACCAGGGCCGCCAGAGTTGCCAGAGCCGCCAGAACCTCCAGAACCTCCAGAGCCGCCCGAGCCAGGAGCCGAAGCGACAGTGGAAATGACAGTAGAGACAACAGTAGAGACAATGGGAGCTGGTGTGAGGGTGACGAAAACAGTGGTGGGTTGGGCATTGGGACAGGTTCCAACACCGTTGCCGCCGTTGCCGCCATTACCATTATTACCGCCGCCGTTTCCGTTTCCGTTACCGCCGCCGTTGGTTGAAGGACCACTAGATCAAGTCAGCTTTTCAACAAGAGTGTTCGAATTGGCTAGGTAGTCAATCAATTGAGTGCTTACCCGTTTCCATACTGTTGGGCAGTGGTCAATCCCACGAGCCCAGCGGCCCCCACGACGCCCCAAAGGGCGTGTGCTCGCATTGTTGGTGTGAACTACGGTTCAGACTATGCTAGGTAGGTGATCAATTGCTAATGAAAGACGATAGTTGGTTGAAGCACGAAGATGCTGACGGGGCTGACAAGGTTGGAGAGGCTGGCGAGCTTGACGAGGTCGAGGTCTGAGGGTGGTGAGAGGAATTAGGGTGTGAGAAGGATGAGAGATGGAGAGGATAGAAGAGACAGAACCACAGGAAGAGAAACTGGTAGAGATCGAGGAAAATTTTTCTCTCGAAACACTAATTCTGGTGCTCCTTCCCCTTCAACTGAAGGGAACTACCCCCTCCATGGTTAGAATTGAGAAGGCACTGGCAACTTCATGCATACTATTTGTCATGGAATCTTGGAAACGGCAGTCTCGATGCCAGGTAGCTGCCTACTACAACAGACATTCAGCTATTACACTGATGATGAATCGAGCATACCGACTTCTCAATCTTGGTACTTACCCGATTACTTGCTTTGTAGGGGAGCACTCGAGGAAATACCTAGGAGGTAGGTAGGGTGTCGACGCTGGTAGAAACCCACTACATGATCTATCGCAGTTTCTGTTGAGTGACTTGCACTGGCCCTAGCATCGTAATAGTTGAAGCTTGTCCTAGGTTTCCAGTTGCCAGTTGGCTACGTCCCCTATTTCATATGCCCGCCTTCCTGGCACACGTGCAGATAGAACCTACCTACCTCCTAATATACACAAAGGCAGGCAGGGCAAGAGACCCCATCCTTCCATCTAATTAAACGACAGGATAAGTGCGGGTAGGCACCGATGTGTTTCCTACTGCAGGCCCAGAGGCTTGGTACTTGTATGAAACGGTGGTGGCATACGAGGAATAGCAGTTACCCGTTGAACGTACATGTAGGTAAATATTGAAGTGTAAGACTCCACATTTGACATCATCCCATGTTCATTCCTTCCCCGAAGAGAATATCTTGATGAAGATGCTAAAGACTAGTGCATACTAGGCAGCTATGGACACGAGATAGGTGTTGCTGAAAGGCAGGTTATGAAAACTAGGCAGGTCTAATAATGCTAGGGCGTCTTTGAATATCGATTGTGAAACAGCATATCGTAGGCTGTGTCGTCATTTTATTCGAATGATTTGCTGGCCGACCCCCTTGAGAATATTGCTGGACTTCATGAAGACGGGAGAAGAACTGGTTATCGTGTCATAGTAACCTTGGAAGAAGCCAACCCTCATAAATAATCTGTCTTGCTTGCCCGCGTTTACTTCTTCCAAAACCAAGCCGAGGCAGGTTGACCGGTCGGCAAGTTCTTCCTCGTCACAATATTTCTGAACGTCTGCACATATGATGACTGCTGCAAATAACGGAGTATTTCTTAAAGTGGCACTATCCCCGTATCTCCCCGGGTCGTCGAAAGAATAAAAATCATTATCAAATATGTCCAGAATAACGAGTTGTACACCTCCTTTTTGCTCCCGTTTTGAAATTGGTTGCAGGGGAGCGCGTATGCAAATAGCGCCACCTTTGACTTGGCCGTATGGGGTGCTCGTGTCAACAAGAGACATCTTGCAATCCAGAATAGTACAAGGGCGATACCGCACATCTTCGTCCTTGGGGTATATGAATTTAACGGGACCAGTTGTGCTGATCCACGACCATGATGGAGCTATATGAGAAGGCTTTATCTCCCCTTCTCCTCTCCATAGGAGACCTCGGATGAGATCGTTCTTCCACAGACCAGCGCAGTATTGTTTCGGGGCATTGATGTTTGCAGAGAAGCGCTGTGCAAGACCGGAGAGCGCCGGCAACGTGTCAGATAGGTGGCTGATCTTTCGTGTTTTGAATTGTTCCACCATGCGATACCAGGCCTCAAATAACAATGGTGAATTGGCTTGGTCTGAGTCGCTCCAGGATGGCAGAAAATTGACCGCCAGTCCCGATTCACTAGTCAATTCCCAGCGGATATGATCCTCCAGGTATATCTGTCTGGTTCCGAAATGCAATATGCGCTTGGATAGCAAACGTTCTTGCAAAGTCCAGGCGCGGCTTTGAAGAGTTTCCTGATCGACAGGATCATGCTGAGGGGTTAAGGTAGGGTGCAGGTGACGGAAATACTCGTGACGTAGGTATATACGCCGCTGTTTCCTATCCTCAAATGTCGCCACTTCATCATCGTAGAAAGCCGGGGAGGACACGAGCTCGATAAAATAGTTCATGTCATGTCCCCGTAAGAACGTATGCCGTTTCCGCAAGAACCCATGTGTATCATCGGAGGAACAGGATGCTGCTATCGTGATGTGGGAATCACCATAATAAGTAGCCATTTTTACAGATTCAACATTCAAATCTTCTATGGCTGCCCTATCCTCCGTGTCTGATTTGCATGGGTCTCTCTGGATGATGCAGAGGGAATCAATCCAAAGAAACCGAAGTCCAAGACGTCGAGTAATAGCAATGGCATCCTGGAACGTCTTAGGGAGATCTTGAATCCATATTCTTTCTAGCCGTTTAGACAAGTTCCCCGTTGTTGCCATACATCTCGCATTGCCCCAACAATGGCTCAATGTTGTATAATGGGCACATCGGTTTTTGCTTTGAATCAGTCGAACAATATCGTCTTCATGCTCTCCTAGGTCGAGAACGCGTGTTGGTAGCTTAGGCAATAGGACGTTGGAGGCTTTTTCCAATCCACATTCACAGCTTAATTTCGAATGGTATCCGACGAGTTCTTTCATTCTAGTGTAAATGGAATTTGAGCTGGCGTCCCTCATTACGAGCCGTCCAGTCACAGCTTCTGAAAGAGAACGCCCTTTTCAAATATTAGTTTTTTTTATTATTTTATTTTATTTTTTTAGGCTAAGTGGAGTTCTTTACTTTCTGTACTCAAGCTCTCGTCGTTACAGTCCGTCAAAATCATATAACGTATCTCTCGGGATAACATTGGGGCGCGAGCGGTTAAAACCAGATGTTGGACAGCGGCGCGCTTAGGAGCATCAAAAGCGAATGTCAGCATGAGGGGTTCAAGTATATGACTTGTACGATCTGGTGTCATAATATCTGAGAAGTCCGTTATAAATAATTGACATAGGGGGCAGCTGAGGGAATTGGAGCGATATTGATTCCAAAGGTCTTTGAGGGGCCGGAGCTGACCAGACTCGATCTTAGGGTTATCGCCATAGCAGAAAATCTGCTCGCAAAAACAGCAAACCGCCATTCTACTTCGGAAACTCAGCTATGTGTGGTAATTTAACGGCAAAGAGATAGAAAATGCTGAAGTGAAAGTAGAAAGTGAGGGGAAAGAGAACGCGCAAGGCATTAATGGGGTGCTCTAAGCCACGGCGTCATGCCTTGTTGACTAATTACGCGAATGGACCTCGATGTTGCACAAAGCCATGTTGCGCCTAAAGACTAACCATCATTGAATACGCGCAGAAATAGCTGTGTTGATTAAACTATACGCCCTATACAGGGTTATCTACGTAAGGCGGCGGAGGCTCATCCGGATCATGCTCCTGCGCATCCCCCGTCGCAGCAGCCGGAGCCGCCGGCGTAGGCGGTCCCCTCGCCTGTAGCTCTAACTTCGCAGTCCAAAGCGCCGCGCCCGTCGTCGACGTCAGCAGGAAGAAGAACGAAAGTATCGGCACGAGCTCCAGCACCATCGCTATTGTTCCGAACCACGTGTACTCCCACATCCTACTCCGAATCTCCCTCTTGCGCTCCTTCTTCGTCAGGCCCCGCAGCTCGAACCACCGATACTGAGCAAAGGTGCCCAAGCGCGCGCCCGTGATGATAATGAAGGCCGGGGTGCCGACGTACGGGATCAGGTTCAGGGGCAGGAAGACGATGAGCTCGACGATCTGGACCAGGCTCCACGGCTGGTAGACGGCGGCGCTGGTCGGCTTGCCGAGCTTCTTGACGGAGTTGGGGGCGTCGGGGAACAGGAGGCGGTGCGGTGCGATGAGGCCGTCGAGGCCCTTGTCGAGGAGGGTTGCCTGGTGCCGTGTTAGCAATCTAAAAACCGTAAGTCTGTAACGGAAAGAGAGTGACCTACATCGAAAACGTCCACGCGACATTCGTCTACGAAGAAGCCCTCGAACAAACCCTGGATTATGACTAGCCCTTCACCTAGAACTAGCACGACGGCGTTGACCCACGCGCCCCAGCCGTGGAATAATGCCAGGAATGCATACTGAGGTAGGAATGCGAAGGTAAAGAGGATCGCGTACACCAGGAACGAGATGATGGACAGAGGGAGTAGTCGGCTGAGAAATAGAGGGTAGTAGACTGGATGACGTAAGAAGTACCATATGCCTCGTAAAGGATACGAGGCTGCAATCAACCCTCTGTATATATAATTTATAGGTCTTCCTAGGGGTCGTATAGGTTGTGGAAGGCGGTTTTGGGACTCCATGGCATCGTTAATCAGCTGAAAGAAAATGATGTGAGAGAAGGAGTATTGTCAACTTGGTTGACGGATGCCTTGTTGTAAGCAGTTAGTATGCATTAAAACGAAAGCCAATGATGATGGTCGCTTTATCGGTTATCGATTAATGGCTCGAACGGATAGCGGCATTTGCTTTACATTACGTCAGCTGCAGCTGCTTGAGGCTCACACAACAGACAACATCTTAGGATTTAAGTCATGCATACCAAAACATTCATTCGTGAATACCGCGCTCTACATCACATGAGGCTCTTCCTGACGCCTGCCTGACGCCAACCGCGAAAACAACATTACCTCGAGACCATTATTCTCTTTTTTGTTATCCCCCTCATGTGTCTCCTGCCACGAACGCCCTCCTGGATAGCAAATCACAAATCATTTCATAGCGTAACAGCAACACGACATTGCGAAGCGTTCTTTCAGACTGCGCCCTACTCAGGCTCATTCTTAATGAATGGGCTTCCCTCCTCAGGTTCATCCTTAATGACCGTTCCCTCCTCAGGTTCGTCCTTAATGAACGGGCTTCTCTCAATCGAATGGGGGTTCGCAAATACATTCTCCGGGTCCCATATACCCTTCAACTTCTCGAGTCTCTCATGTAGCAGAAAACCATAGTACTGCTTGTACGCTTCTTCTCGCGTGAAGCCCGAATCGGGGTAGTTCAAGTAAGCTCCGAATCTTGGGAGGTGTCTGGTCATCGCGTTCGCCAGGCTGTTGATGTACGAGATACCTGATTCTGGGAATTCCTTGTCGCTATCCGTGTAGCCGTATATCTGCGCAACCCAGCACGCGTCGCGATGCGCGAAGGCCGAGAATTCTATGTCTCTCGCGTTGATCTGGCTGTCGACACCACCCCATAGGTCGATCAGGATCCAGTGGCCGATCTGCTGATCTTCCTTTGGCGCTCCATTAATCAGGTATTCGAAGAAGTGCAATATAGCCTCTTCGTTAAACCCTGGCTCCGGTATCACGACACTTTTGGCGTAAAAATTGTCGTGCTTCTCATACGTCCAGGGGTCGGTTTCAATACTCTCCTGATTGAGCGCCTTCAGGGAGTCGAGCCAGCTTAGTGTTGAAACTTCGAGCTCGAACTTGAAAGCCCCCCTATTTTCATTAGGCATGGTAGTCGTGAACTCGTCGATTATGTCCTGCAGCGTGGACAGAACCACCTTTAGGTTCTCACCAGACCCTAAAAAGGTCCCGTCAATGGCGAAGTAGTTACGAGAGAGCGACAGATTGAGCCCCAACCGTCGGTCAACATACGTTGGGTCATGGACGAAAGTCTGAATGATCAGGAATGCTTTGACGGAGTTTAGAACATGTCCGGCAACACCGGGTATTTTGAGGCAAAAGTGCATGACGGAGCCGGGTGCTGTTGCTGGCATAAGCTGAAACTGGTGGACGATTCCGAACGAGTCGCCAGCGCCTCGCATTGCCTGCAGGGTTGAGCGTTAGCAAAAACGATTATTCATCATGGGCGATGATGGCTTTAAGACTTACGTAATACAGATCTGGATTCTCCCTCTTGCTGGCCCAGACATCTTTGCCGTCTGCTGTTATGACGCCCATTCCTGAGATCCGATCCATGGCAAGACCCCAAGCACGGGAGAAAAATCCAAACCCGCCATGTGTTAGGTGACCACCAACACCCACCGCAGCGCAAGTACCGTGGGGCATAGCGACTTTGGCAGCGGCATGAATCGCTAGAGCCATATTGCCTAGGCGCGCGCCTGCACCAACAAATGCGCCGGCTTCAGAGACAAAAACTCCATGGAGCTGCCTGAGGTCTATCACCATGGCGCCGTCTACTCCTCCATTGCTGTGGGAGGTGTACGAGTGACCGCCCGATCGCGCTTGGACTTTCACTCCATACTTACGCGCAAAAGTGACCGCTCTGCCAACATGGCGCGGACTGTTAGGCAAGACGACTACGGCTGGCTTGATGGGGATACGTCGGTTATAGGTTGCTGACCATACCTCCCAATCAGGATCTCCGTCGATCTTGATTGGAATTTCTTCTGCCAATAGGTCACGAACGAGATTGGCGATGGTGTCCTCGCGTACACGATCCATCTTTGCCGGTGCTGATAAAGATCGAGTTTAGTTACCGAGAAGAAGAGGAAGGAGAAGAAGAGAAAAGAGAAGAAGAGAAAAGAGAAGAAGAGAAAGGAGAAATGAGTGTCCTAAGTATGCTGATTGCGAATATGGAAGGGAATGGTATCTGTGAGGGCAACAAGATATGAAGGTAGGTCGGACTTTTGTACGAGACGAAGAGGAACTTTGATAAGTACCTAGGTACGTACCTACTTGGTTTGATTTGGTGTCGAAGCGTGCTACTGTGCTTGCGTTTGGTCAGAGCCAAAGCAAACTTCAGATGCCTGGGTTTGTGACTGGTCAAGATTACCACTGACTGCTGAGGCACGTGTCGGACGGGTCAATCGACTTGTCTTTAGGGCCGTATTTTACGGGCGGCGAGCGCATCCAAAATATCGGTAAGGTCTGGCAAGTAGTCGCTACCCTGGGACCAAGCAATAATTCTAATCGTAAGTAACACGTGATTCATCCTGGATTACACTAACATGAAGCACTCCTAACCGATTTTTACGTTTTCTATTACGAAGCTTCCATTTTCAAGGCGTGTATGGGGGTTCGGCCAACTTCACGTACCTAAGATGACTGGAGCTTGCAGTATGATTTGGGTTCAAATTATTTTATTCTACCTAGGTAGTTTGGGACTATGAGCTACCACTCCGTATAATATCACTGACAATACCCCTCCTTCGCGGAAGAGATTTACAATCTATTAATGAGTCCCTGAGCGGCGGATTCGACATTCGTTCCCCAATACTTGATAGTGCACTGCCGAACCGTTAGTTGGATCGCTCTTCTGAAGATCATAACCAAATCATGGCAAGCATTGTAAAAAAAAACGAAAGGAAGATTCTCACCTGCAGGTACAAAACGCCATCCTCGATCTCGCACTCGCAATATGAATCGTACTTAAGCTTGTCCACGATGCGGAACGCAATTTCTCCCTTCTCGACCATGTCGTGGAAGCCCTCGCGCAACATGTCGTCTTCGTCGAACTTCTGGTACTTAAGCTGGCTGACGAGCCCCTCGAAGTAGAGCCGCGTGAAGTTGCCTAGCATGCCGTCCCAGTCGCTGCGGACCTCGGTATTCTTCGCCTTGCTCGCCTCCTGCAGCTTCGCGAAGGTGTCCTCGAAGTTGGGATTGATCTTGATGTCGGGCTTGTCCAGCGCCTCCGCGATCTGCGCTCGGATCTCTTCGGCCTTCGGCTCGTACTCCTTGCGGATATCCGACCGCGCTGCGAAGCTGAGCGTTACCGCCGCGGAGCCGTCCGACGGGGGAGCAGGAGCATCATTGAGTGCTTGAAGAAGGACTGTTCGGTTAAGAGCGTCTTCAATGTTGACACCTAGGTTGCCGGGAGAAAATAGAATGCGCAGCTTGCCCTCGTGGATGTCCCCGCCGCAGTACGAAAAGCGCTTAGCGTCGTCCAGGTCGATAGTCAGGACGTGGGTGTAACTGATCGAGTTTAATTCCTTCAGACCATCTTCTCCGGCATAATCTACATATTCCCTGAGTCTATATATCGCGCCAGTGATATAGCTAGGCAAGAGTTAGCGGGAAGGTGGATCATTTGCTTGTTGTACAGGTAGGCACCTACCTAGCGATGCAACTTCCGAGAGATTCCTTCGCGTAGCCATCAGTCGCGTAGGGATATAGTTGGTTGGGGTTTACATCTACAGTCCAAGATGTGGTAAGAACGTCTGACAGCTGTTGCTCGAGGTCTGACTTCTTGGTATCCCAGTCATCGCGAACTGTCGCTGTTAGCCTCGGTAGACGATGGTGGCTCAATCAACTTACTGTTCTTGCGGAGTGCAAGAGGCAGCTTCTCGGCAGGCGGCAGTCTGGACATTTTGAGTGGAGTAGTTAATGGTAAGGAAGTTATACTGCAGAATATGGAATAATGAGTTACGGGATTGATATTCTAGGAAAAACTTGTCGTCGACTGGGAGCTGGCTTGAGTTTAAATATTTGGGCGGCAACTACTTAGCATCGTTCATGTCGAACTTACCAAGGTGTCTATCTTGGCCGCCTACCGCTAGTCGATATTCTACTCAGCTACCCGCTTCATCGAGACGGATGCCTTGTGCTAACACTGGCTATATGCCATCAGTAGGAAGGCTTACGCGGCGTCACATCATGCTAGGTGTAGTGTCAACCTCGCCTTCAGCCCTACGGTGTCTGAGCAAGCAGTTCATTCCGATACGGAAATGAGAGCCGAGGTTCAAACGCCTTTAGGTACCTGCCAAGCACACTATTGAAGCTCCTGTAGGCCGTTGCTGTTCAGCCGCATCTGCTAGGTCCGCTATAAAAGGTACCTAGGCAGATATAAGTAGCATCTTGTGGGCCGTCCTCAATGTCAGCTCGGCTTGGCAACATCGTGTACCTGTTTTTCTGTCCTTTTTCTATTTGCATGCAAGCCTCAAAAAAACAACGACTCGTAGCTAGTTAGTCGCCCGGCTCATGACGGTTGAAACACCTCGTGGTCAGCCTTGCTCATCAGGAAATTAGGTACGGCAGTGGGACGCGAGAAAACGATACCCCTTTTTTTCCTCCCCGCATTACGTAATACTCAAACGGTTCGCGTCGGTTGCGCTTAAAATTCCCTTCCGCCGTTAGGCCACGGCACGGCACCACAGCTAGCGATACATGAGGTAGGAACAAGTCGGTGGGTGCCTGATAACATCTGTTGACTCTAAGATACTTTACTGACCTACTTCCTACGTTGATGACTCAATAGTCTAGTGAGATCGGTTTACCTCCCAGGAGCACCGGATTATCGAGAACGAGCGCCTCGGTATCAATATATCAGTCGACGAGAACTAGCCATTTTTATCTTATGACCGTTGCCATCCGGAAGATTCCATGATCGTGTCAACGTCGTGAACTTGTCTTCGGGGCATCCTCAATAAAGTCTAAGCCGGCGTGGATAGTGGGGCTCGATACTGGGCCTTTGCGCTTGTTAGGCGTGAACTAACAGGCTGTGTGAAAATCGGAATCAGTACGAGTGCGCCCTTCGATATATCAGCTACCTGGGTACCTAGGTACATAATACGTAGTGAGTTGATGTTGATAGAATAGGGCGACAGTACTCCGAGGACACCGAGCTGTTATAAAGACTAGTCCTCAGCAGGAGCCTGGGCAATTGTTTATTTTTCAGATATATACTATCATAGACGGAAATAAACACCTTCGGGTAAAGCGTCGCGAAATTTTTTTTACTTCGGCAAGCATACCGCTTTTTTCTTTTCAATATATCTCCCAAAGAAGCATTCGCAGACCACCGCATAGAGGTATCGATGGCTAGCAACCATCAGCCAGAGTTCACCATGATACCAGACGTGAACAGTCAGCCGCACCCGGAAAAGCTTCTCCTTGATCCGCCGTACCACCTTGTGGTCTATGGCGGAGGCAAGACCTCGGTTGAGGTTCAATGCAGTCACAGCCCGACGTTGGAGTTTCTCGCGGAATACCTAAAGAAATACTGCAGAGCCAACACCCAGGACGTGCGACGTGTAAGTACCCCTCCTCCAAGATCGTATTGCCAAAAGAACCGTGTGCAGTTCTAACAAGAACATGCACAGCCTCCTGCTGTCGACATCAAGCTATACAAGTCGATGTTCGGATTCGGCGTCTCGTACGAGCGTCTGACATTGTCGGTGGATGGCCGTAACCCGGATAACCTCGTGTCGCCTATGACAATTCTGTCTCTTGTAGAAGGGGTGCTTGGCTACAAGAGTGTCTCGGTCGATGGATCGACGTGGATATTTCGAAGGGATATACAGTTTAGGCAGTCTGCGCGGTAGACAGTGAGTCTTCAGATAACGTAAGTTCGTGTTTCGATGGTAGCCAGAGGACAGGATCGAGGAAGACACTTTGATGAATAAGAAAAATAATGTATTATTTGCTGTCTTCTTGCTCTCTCTCTCCTTCTTCTTCTCCTTCTTCTCCTTCTTCTCCTTCCTTTTCTTCCTTTTCTTCTTTCTTTTCCAACCAGAAGTATGATTCGAATTAAAGCTGCTCGGTCTCAATCTTTTAACATTTTCTACAAGAAACTACCTTTCTGCGGTGTAGTCCACTCGAAGCGTCCACCCTCCAAGTTGTAGACCCCTCCAGGCCAATGCTCCCTAAAATCATCGCTTGCAAGGGAAACTCTTGGCCCCCAGTGGTTGACGCCCGGTGGAGAGACATACTCGCGCCCATCCGGGTCCACGATCCACCAGAACTTGATATTTTTAGTCAAATGGAACTCGAACCACGTTCCCTGCCTTCTTGACCTCGACATATTGTCTGAATCAGGACTGATCAGTCTCTAGAATACATATTTTCGGTAATGGACCAGTTTTTGGCCGTCGTGGATGTTGCTCAACTCGTCCGTGTACCAAGCCGAAAGGCCCACACCACTGAGGCTCTCCATGTTCCGGCCTCCTACGTGATGGTCCCCAATGGCTGAGGGAGGGTGAAGTGAAAAACTCGTGCCCATCCGGCTCCATGATCCACCACCACTTGATGTTCTCAGGTGTAGGGAATTCGAACCACTTGCCTTGCTTTACCAGCTTGGACAGATCTTCCGAAAACGTCTTAAACGTCATCTCCGCCTGCCACCTCGGCTTGTCTCCAACGTCCTCCATGACTGCGATCATCCTCCATTCGCGGTCCCTGCTCTTCATTTCCTTGCGCCACTCCCTGAAACCATCATACTGCTTCTTCAGAGGCTTCAGCGGATCAAGTTCGAGGACGCGGTCCCGAGCGCGATCCCATCTCGAGCGCGTAAATATATTTTCTCGGTCGATGTACCCCCGTTTCACCCCCTCCGAAAATAACACTTCGCATTCAACTCGGATGGATCTAAGCTCTCGCTTGGTGTACCTGCGCTCGCATGTATGGCGGTTTCGCATCAAATAACTGTGCCCCATCTTAAGCAATGCATTGTTCAAAAACTCTCTGTTCCATCGCATTTGCCACCGCTCCATCTTCTGGGGCTGCTGACCCGCAGACAATGCCGCGCTAGGGTTATCCGTGGAAGTTTCCGAGGAATAAGGGGGTGGTAGTGACTCCATACTATCTCGTACTTGCTTCGCGGTCGATTGAGACTGGGCATTCTGTGGCGTGTCGGTTTGTGTGCCTCGGCTTTTTCTTTCCTCCGGTGCCGCCGCTGGGGCACTCGCTGGTGGCATTTCGATCACCAAGGGTTGCCTTCTCTGCGATATCGTATTGGTATATCCGAAGCGCAGGTGTCTTGACTCCGGATTTTTGCTCTGGGTCAATGGTTCTGATCGCTTGAGCTCGGTAATACGATAAATAGGGACCGGGTAGCGGTAGAATCGAAGACACTCGATGCCTAGGTAGACAATACTCAAACTGAGGGAGCGAGAAAAGCCATTTCCGCTTGCCAGCGCCAGCAAGAATACCAATCCTTGCAAGGCAAAGAACAATTGATAGTCTTCGTGCAGATTGAAAGGCATCGTGTGTGATCTTTATAGATAGGTCAGATCCGGATTGGAGGAATACGGCATTGGGATTGAGGGATCACACGTGGGATACGAGTCTCTTAAATACACGCAGCTGCGTGAAAAATACCGCAGATTGCCTTTCTTTCAACATTCATAGTTGACAGTCTTGGTGTTCCCATTAAGGTTTCAGTAAGCTCGCTGGCGGGTGTTGCTGGCTTAGCCATCGGGATCCTTAAAGCCTTAAATCGCTATGCTTGTGCGACAGCTACCCATTCTGATAATTTCAGTTCCGTCCAACTATGATTAGAAGTATACTTATTCTAAGCGATGAGCGTCCGAATACTACTAGGAAGTCATCGTGGCGGCAGTACGTTTCATCTCGGGTAGGAAGTTTTTCTTCCCCCTATTTCCCCCTCGTAAACACATGCTAGCTCTGATGAAATATTCGAAACATTTAAAACAATTGTGAATACCACCTAGAAAGTGGGTATACTGATGGATTGAACATTGATTAGAAGAAAGCTATCTAAAAGACAGCATGCTGATAAAGATGATGGGTAAAAGGATGTGATTGAACAAGAATAGACAGTCGGCACGACTGTCTGAAAGAGTAGCTGATTACGTAATACCACCAGCACACGGCCAACTCCATCAAGGATAGCGACAAGTCCTCGAAACCCATTGAAGCCGAGTCGAAAGCATCTGTTACCGAGAAAGGTCTCATTTATTTTGACTAATATAGGTAGTTCTTGGCCAAAGAAGGATGGTCCGAAGTAGTTGATGGAGAAGCAAACTTAGCCAATACAGGCACGAGAAGCAGAACTCACAGCTTGGAAGACAGGCATTCACTCTCTCCGAAGCCAATTGGAGACCTTCGAAAAGTAACGAACCAAATGGACTGCAGAGCGAACCAACCTGATCGCAGTAAGAAATGACTTACGATAACAAGCTGGAGACCCGAATCTTACTCGCGTGGAGCGAGAGGAGCTCAATGTCTAGCTAAGAGCGAAGGATGTGGAGATCAGAGACCTCGAAGCAGATCTGAAGGAGTTTTCTTCATGCTGGGCAGACCGAAATTGATTACGGAACGCGCGTTCAAATGTTTTTTCCATAGGGAAATGGCCGCTGGCAGCTGAAAAAGAGCTGCCAGAGCTGGCTGACAGCTGCTTAGTGTCAGTGCGCTATAATTATAGGGAAGTTAGCGGATAAGATACGCTATAAATATTTAGCGGGGCATGGCTTCTATCGTGATGTCCTTATAAGGAGTATAGTGGGTATAAGCCACTGTAATTACAGGGGGGTTAGTGGGGAAGGGCCCTATATTGGTCTCGCAGCTGTCAAGCCAGCTGCTAGGTCTGTCAGCTGCCGACTGGCTGGCAGCCAGCTGAAAAGCTTCCCTATGGGAAAAACATTTGAACGCGCGTTCTGTAGTTAGGGGGAAATATCGGAACAAAATGGATAAGCCGCGATGGAAACAGCGTAGGTTCGAATCCTGCAGCTCTCCCTAAAATGAAGAATCAGTAGATAGGTACCGAAAGACTTGAAGTTTTTCTACTAAATCATGCTTGCGTAATCTAAGGTCACGTAATCATCCCGTTATTTGACTTGCAGCTTGGCTTAGGTAGTCAGGATGTACACATTGCGTTAACTGAATAGTAGCTGTATACTGTAAATGCATAATAGCAGGTACTTACACAAATCACCCAAAGGTATTGATTAAGTAGGTAATCTAATCGTTCTATGTGAGATTTCGTAACTTCGTTAAAGGGCCTATCACTCTAAACCTTACGGCTAGATGCCACGCCGACGCGCCGGTCCAAACAGAAAATGAAAAAGCTATCGTCCCCGGATTCAACCCCAGTTTACTGGAACTGATGGTGGAACTCCTCACTCCGTGGCGTATTATTTCGCGTCTACCAACCTGCTCTACGTAGATTCCACTCGGAGAATGTCAAGCAGTTGGCGCTGCTTTCTCTCCTCTTCCGACTCGGTAGAGACGCTGTCATTATCATTACTATGGTGGCGTTTAGGGCGAACAAGCGGTAATGTAGCAATGTTTACAAGCGGGCGGAAAAATCGATTATATGCGATGAAGGTGTCGCTGTCTCCCTTGAAAGCATTGGCCGGGGTAGGCACGTAGATACTCCTGCGTCTGAGCTCGACGGCATCCTCGGTAATTGGGCGGACTTCCTGGTACTTGTAGATGGCGCTTAAAATTGGGATAGAAAGGCCGTGCACCACGATTGAGAAGAGCACTAGGAAATAGACCACTAACAGGAAGACTTGTTAGTGAGAGTTCCAAAGGAGCGCATCATACGGACAATACGAACCTGGGCATATCGCATCGAGCAGTTCTCGTTCCCTGGAACTGGCAGCCTCTTCTTTGGGGAAGAGAAGCCTCGTGTGCTGGAGATAGTACACCGCCCCGACCCCTATTGGGCCGAAGTACCCCATAAACACCGCCTCTTTCCAGTCCTTAACCACGGATGGCATCATCTTATACGTGACAAGCAAAGCCGGAATCCGCCTGAAGAGAATAACGAGCACACCCAAGGCGAACAACCGCGGGTAGGTGATCCCGGTCGTGTCGGGCTGGTGAAATTCCTGCCAGGGTATGGACGTTCCGAGGTACATGAAGCCGCCGAAATTGAGCAGCACGTCGATGCACGAGTTGACTTCATCGTGGCGGCGCTCCGTCTCCGCGAGGAACTGTCCGTCCCAGTTCAGCGCGCACCCCGCCACGAAGCAGGCGAGAAGATCGCTCGTGCCGATAGCTCCGCAGGTCCCGACGATGAAAAGCTATCGGCGTGTCAGTTTCTTGGCGCAAAAGTGAAAAAAAAGGAAAGGGGGCATGATCTGGGCAATGAATGATGATGCACTTACACCCAGTGCGGTCGGAAATAGCAGATAGCTCTCCGTGTCGATCCACTTCCGCGACAGCGAGAACCGGACTCCCACCCTGGCGCAGTACCCTACGACGACCCCGTACACGATGGCCAGCAGCACGATGTAGATCAGCGTCTCGATAGCCCAGTTCCCCAGCGCGATCCCGACGTCCCGCGTGTCCTCGCCGATGCCGCGGCCGCGCTCCACCAGGTTCTGCGTGCCGTCGGTGATGGTCTCGCGCCGATTCTCCGTCAGCCGCAGCAGGTTGACCGCGAGCATGAGGAAGGGCGACGCGAAGCCGTCGTTGGCGCCCGCTTCGGCCGAGATGATCTCTCGCAGCGGGCGCGCCACGTATTTATCGGCGAACGGCCCCTTCGCGACGGCCTGCGAGAGGATCGGGTCCGTGGACGTTACGCAGGCTCCGATGACCAGCGTCGCGAGCAGCGTAAGCTTAGGGATGGTTGCGAGTACGCAGACCGATGTTGCCAGCCACATGAGTGCCATGATGGGGATGAGGCACACTATCAACGGTTTATACTGCGACTGAAGATACCTGGCGGGCAATTGGTACCCAGCAATAACGCTGCATCTAGTCAGCTACTGGCATTCTTATTCAACGACCACGAAGTCTGTCAAGTCAAACGCACAGTTGGATTCCAATCATAACTCGCATCACCCCGAGAGTTATTACATCTTGCTGGTCTGGAGCCGCCGAACCCCATTGTTTTGGATCTAGAAACTTTGCGGCTATGGGGCCTAGTATCATGCCAATAAGCACAGCCGGTACTATGGAACAGATGTAAGTAGGCAGCTATGATATTAATCATATGAGATAACACGAACATGCTTCGCCGATATACCAGACGCCTTTTATCTTAACAGCAACCAGGCCGTAGATTACCAAGAAAGCACCTAGACAATGTCAGAACCGTATCTTGGCAGGGTTTTCATATTTCAAACTTACCAAGCACCGAAACGACAACATTCAAATCGCTAACATCTAGAGTCGGCATCGTGACGGAAGCTCAGCCGGAAAGAGCGAAAAGAAGCATCGGGTCTAGGGTCTAGACTCGAATGCATTGGGTTCGAATTGAGCAGCGGGACCGCGCCAAGGACATTGATAAAATAGGAAAGATACAAGTCTACAACGAGATGACGATGATCGCGCAGATCGATATATGTTGACACGGAAAACGTACGTGTAAGTCAAGCAAATCTCCGGCTTGGCAATTGTTCCCGCGATCCATTCCAAATCTAGGAATGCGTCGCCCCCTGAGTGGCCCCTTTTCAGCCACAATGTCTCGTCACGGCCCAAGCTAAGCTTCTCCGCGAAGACCCGGTGAACACTTACCCGTGCGCCGTGTTCCCTTTGCTTTTCATGTAAGACATTTGTCTAGCCTGCCCTTCGAAGAGTCGCAACTCAGGAGAAGCTTCGTCACTCGTTATTGGTATCTAGGGAAGCTCGTGCCGGCTACCTGTGCGTCCCTTGAGCAACCCCTTCATGCGCATTGGGGGGTCACATACGTGGGGTTGAGAGGCTGACGGTGAAAGCATGACTCGCACAAGGCGGGTAGAATAAGAAATCGACAGTCGTTGCACTCAGACCATGGTATTTTGGAAGCAAATATGGGATATTTAAGAGCTCGATATCGATCTGAGTCAAAATGCCGAACGTACCACAAATTGAATGTAACAGAATAGCAGAGGGGATACCAGTTTATTGTGCACGTTTCAGAGCGAATCAATATTTAGCAATACAGAGGATATTATATGTGATATTTCACCTAACATGGACGTTGGGGGTCAATATATGGTAAGAGACCGGCCAGTTCGCTAGAGAGTAGATGGTGATTTGCTGACACAACGTTCTCGAAGGTCCAGAACATCAGATCTATGGTAATACGTATGCCACATACAATCGAGATAGGAGCTTGTAGATCATTGCACGGGACGACACGACTGTAGGACATGATCGGCCATCCCGCCTTAGCCTTTAGAGTACCATGCCCAAATGTGGCTAACAATTTGTAATTAGAGCTATATGTCACTCATTTTGGCTGTAAATATCTTCGTACAGTAGTAAAGAAAAGATCAAACATAGACGTATCACCTGTTTTGAGCATAATCTTGAGTTCCTGATGCTACGTAAACACAAGATACAGTACTCGGTCCACGATACACCTTGGTGGTGGGCTGAGATCGGTGAGACGAGGTTAAGAATGCTTGTACGCCACCAGGTAATGTTTCCAGGATTCCGGTCATCCTGATTCATTAGTAATGCCACTTGCCCTCCCCTCTGACACGTTTAAACTTTCGTTGTTGATCGTTATAGCGGGCTATATAAATAGTTTTCGTATTGCTTTCCTTGACTCGAAGAGCTAAGACGACCCTAAGCCAAGGAGATCTGTCCTAAGATATAGAATCCCATCATAGATCCAGGTCAACTAGGTAATTATGACTAGAATCTCGAAGCTATGTCATTTGCTAAGGTAGGGGACCGCTGGTAAATACTTTGGCAGGCCGATAAACAGTTCCCAGTCTCGTGAGGATTTCTAGGCACACATAAGGGGTGAGGGATGGGTATCAGTTTTATTTAATGAGCTGATGTCGGCAGGATAGTCGCCATCACAGTAGTCAGTCCCTGAGACGATAGACACTATGGAGAATTAATGGATTATGACGACCATTACCCATTATATGGGCATATTCGTATTATAGGATCCAACCGGAAATACAGGTTTCGGATTTAGAAGTACTTGATGGCCTCGGTTCTGCACGTGCTATGAACTTTATTTAAGCTGTTTCCCCGGGACCGAACTTAGATGATAGAGCGGAGAACGACCGGCTCTTCTATAGATGGAACGAATGCGCCAATATCTAGCGTGACAGTTGACAGCTCTGGTGCGGGCCGTAGCCGGTGCCGGTCCGTATTGTATTATGAATTATATGCGGGCCACGAGGTAAAAGGGGTCTCTTGTCAAAATACGACAGGGGCTGGAGCAAGAGAGAAAAGTTAAAAGGGGCTTATGCTATAATTCCATGGTCCATCCCGTACGATGAGAGCATATCATCCTGCATCTCTCCTCCATAGAGTCATTGCCTTCGCTACCAATAACGCCAATTTTCCGACTCCGACCCCGATATGCTGTACCTTATTAATCGACACCATTGAACGCTTTTTTAGATTAGCCAGACTCTTGGGTTGATACGCCAGATGAACGTCATAGAAGCTTCCCTTAGCCATATGCGGTAGTCTAAAGGTGAAAGCAGCCAAGATGTCAAACTTTAACTAGCAATAGACACGGCTAGTTGTCGGCTAGGCCGGGAGTTTTCAACCGCATGGACCTATGCTCGTATACACCCAGATATCCCATGAGGGATGACCCCAGGCAGTAGATCTTCGATATCACGTACAGGACCTGACGCTATCGCTAGAGAAGATCAATCTGAAATGCTTGCACGACTCAGTCAACAAGATGGAGCTAACCAATGTTAAAATACGAGCACCCACATAACATATACATCACCCCTTCACTCGAATTGCGTCAAGACACCGAATTCACTAAGCCTCACGAAGCACAACTAGCACCCAGTTCTATCAACATCTCCTACATGAACTACAAGAATTAGCCTACGCTAAGTTTGAGTATGGACCAACTGGAGGTCTTGGAATACCATCCTGGGCGGCTATCTAGGCTGTCTGGCAATGAACTTGGCAGGCTCATTGAGTCTCGTCAACTGTAGCGACAGGGGCCTGTAAGGTCGCCAACCGTAATGTCGCTCGCGCTGCAGACATACTTTTATCTCGTGTCACGAATAGCTAGTACATGACGTTGTACCTGAAGCATCTGTAGAGCTGCAAGAGAAACAAGTTTTCCAGAGTTCGCCAGTGGCAAGGTCCCCCTTCCCCGGCGAGCAGCCGGAATATAAGCTGCATGGCTTCTTCTCTGTCCTCCAGCCCGAGCTTGAGTTACCTTCTTTCTCTTCCTCAGTCTATCGTTTCGGGGCAGCCTCTCACATCTGACCCCAAGTTTATATCAGAAAAAAAAGGAAAAAGGAGCTTGAGTGTCCGGCTAGAAGGACGTATACCTAGTCAACATGATACCTCACACAAGCAAGCCGCTTGCCTTGCTTTCCATAGCGGGCGGCGCTTATTCTCTCGTTGCGCCGCGCCATGACGGATGCAGTTTCACCCTCTCGACCGCCGGTGGGTTCGGCGGCCAGGTCGGCCAGTACGACAGCGGCCAGACCAAGGCCGGGCTCACCGGAACTAGCGTCGTCCAGTCCACTTTCGTTATAGACGGAGACAAGATGTCCGATTCGCAAGGCCGCGGCTGCTGGTGGACGCCACCGACAACCGTCCTACAATGTGATGTCGGCCAGGTGCCGTGGGGCGGGTTTGCTATCGGCTGCAACGGCGAAGTGACGTACAACGGACAGTCCACCTTCTGGGAGTGCGCGACTGGCGAAGAGGGCGTGGTGATGATATACCTCGCGCCCGGAGGAAGTAACTGTTCCCAGATTACTCTGTCCGCAAGCGGGTGTTATCCATCGTCATGCGGCTCGGGCTCGACGACTGCTGGCGAGAGTAACACTGCTCCGGTTGGAACTTACCCCGGCTCAACTGGAGCTTCCGAGACTTCTCCCGGGGAGTCTTGGACTGCAACTGGAACCGCGCCTGGCGATACTGGAACTGCGCCCGTCTCCACATATCCCAACGGCGGTACCATGACCTCGACAATAACGGTTACGACCTATCCTGGAGAGAGCACAACGGCGCCGGGTAGTGGAACTTGGACCAGTACGTGGTCCAGCGATACTTGGACCTCGGGAGGCACAGAAACTTTCCCAACAATAAGAACCGAAACTACGCCTGGCTACGAAACCGGAACAACAGCACCTGTAGAGAGTACAACCTCATCCTGGGAGACAGGCACTACTGCTCCATATCAGTCTAGTACGTCGTCTATGGAAACCGGTACAACAGCCCCTGGCGAAGGTATTTCTCTTCTTGTACCGTTTGAATACAGTAATACTGACCGAACTTAAAGGTG
The DNA here is from genome assembly GCA_028571165.1 of Hypoxylon perforatum. Lineage (NCBI taxonomy): Eukaryota > Fungi > Ascomycota > Sordariomycetes > Xylariales > Hypoxylaceae > Hypoxylon > Hypoxylon perforatum. The sequence goes on from JAOXNQ010000008.1 coordinate 33,743, forward strand.
GTAGCTCATGTGTGCCAGAGACCATGACCATGACAGACACCATGACCATGACAATGACAGACACCACGACCTGGACAGAAACCATGACCATAATCGATACCATGAGCATGACTGATACCATGAGCATGACCGATACTATGAGCATGACCGACACCATGACCTGGACTGATACCATGACCTGGACTGATACAATGATCATGACTGATACTATGACCATAATCGATACCATGACTATGACTGAGACTGATATGATGACCATGACCGAAACTATGGCCATGACCAATACCATGACCATGACCGAGACCGATACCATGACCGTTTATGTCACAATGTCGAACACCGACTGCGCCTCGACCGTCACTGTTACCGAATCAGATTGTACGGTGGGAACTACTGCTCCAGCGACAACGGCCCCAGGAACAACGGCGCCAGAGACAACGGCACCAGAGACTACCCCGGAAATGCCGCCGCCGATGACGATTCCCACAACAGCTCCGGGTACGCCGATAACGGGCACATCAGAAACCTCCCCAGTTATTTCGTCGGAGACAACGCCAGAGACGATTCCGACGACTGCCCCGGAAACAGGCACGTCGGAAACCGTCCCGGTCACTTCGCCGGAGATACCCACCACACCGATGATGCCACCACCAATGACAATCCCTACAACCCGGTATCCTACATCACCTATGACTTCTCCAGAGACGACTCCCGAGACGACGCCAGAGACCACCCCGGAGACCACGCTGCCAGAGACAACGATAGAGACAACGCCACAGACCACGCTAGAAACCACGGCGCCAGAGACGACTCCTGAGACAACTCCGGAAACAACTTCACCGACCATAGTAGTCCCACCGCCGGAGACAACACCGGAGACCACCCCGGAAACCACTGCACCGGTGACGATCCCTACAACACCGTCAGCAACATACCCGGCCACAACATACCCCGTCACAACCCCGGAAACATCTCCAGAGACCACAATAGGAACTACGGCACCAGAGACCACGCCTGAGACTACACCTGAGACTACGCCACCCACCACAGTGGTTCCTCCACCGGAGACAACACCGGAAACCACGCCGGAAACCACTGCACCGGAGACGATGACATACCCTGCCACATCACCGGAGACAACACCAGAGACGCCATCAGCGACAACTCCAATGGAAACGTATCCGACCACTTACCCAGAAACCTCTCCAGGGACACCAATGTTACCGCCCCCGATGACTATCCCTACAACCCCGGCGATTCCTCCAATACCAAATACGGACACCACGCCCGAAAGTCCTTCTACGACTATGATGACGACTGGTCCTGGGACTAGCGAGACTTATCCTGGGACTGTAACTAGCTCCGAGACAGTGACAATCCCAGAGTGTCCATCAGAAACGTGTTCAAGCATGTCTAGCTCAACCTATCCTGGCACGACTCCCCCAGTAGAAACGACGCCCCCCGTTGAGACAACCCCTCCTGTCGAAACGACTCCACCTGTAGAGACAACTCCCCCGGGAGAAACAAGTCCTCCGGGAGAGTCGACCACGTCTTGTGAAACAACCGAGACTACACCCCCTGGAGAAACGTCACCTCCTGTTGAGACGACGCCTCCGGTAGAAACCACGCCTCCGGTAGAAACGACTCCACCAGTAGAAACAACGCCACCGGTAGAGACCACGCCTCCAGGGGAGACGACTCCTCCAGGAGGAACAACCTATCCCGGAACGCCCACAACAGTTGTGGATACGACGACGACTAGCTCGTGCCCGGAATCATCAACCACGCCAGTTGAATCTACACCCTGGACGAGCCCCGAGACGACCCCGATGACACCGACTTACCCGGGCACGACGCCTCCTGGCGAGACAACTCCCCCAGTGGAAACAACTCCCCCAGTAGAGACAACACCTCCTGTTGAGACGACGCCTCCTGTGGAAACAACACCCCCAGTAGAAACGACGCCACCTGGAGGGACAACTTATCCCGGCACGCCTACAACAGTCGTGGATACGACGACAACTAGCTCGTGCCCTGAATCATCTACCACTCCCGTTGAATCCACTCCCGAGACTACTCCGATGACCCCCACTTATCCAGGCACAACGCCTCCTGTAGAAACAACTCCCCCAGGTGAGTCGACTCCTCCAGGATATCCAGGTACGACGCCTCCTGGCGAGACGACACCACCTGTCGAAACGACACCTCCCGTCGAAACAACGCCTCCTGTGGAAACGACCCCGATGACCCCAACATATCCAGGCACAACACCTCCCGGCGAGACTACACCTCCTGTAGAGACAACCCCCCCAGGTGAGACGACTCCTCCAGGATATCCAGGCACGACGCCTCCCGTGGAAACAACGCCTCCCGTAGAGACGACACCTCCAGGTGGGACCTATCCAGGTACGACGCCTCCCGGTTATCCAGGCACGGACACCTCGATGACCACAAGCTCATGCGAATCGTCGACGGAGGGCCCGAGCACAGGAACTCCAGTAAGTACTATCAAGACTACCACGAGAACCCAGACCCCTACCTCGTCGCCCACGACCCCTGGCTTCCCCCCCTCGACGACAACCGTGTTGCCTACCCCGCCAGAAGGAGCAACGCAGAGCACTCAGGGGAGCACGCAAGGGTACCCAACCACGTCGCCAGAGACAACTGCTCCCGTGACTGTACCCACAACAGGACCGCCGGCGGAAACAAGTCCTGCCGGGTATCCTAGCAGCCCAGGTGGCGGGTATCCCTCGGCGCCAGCACCCTCCGCGCCAGCAGGCGGATATCCCTCTGCGCCAGCAGCGCCGCCGCCGCCGCCGCCACCGCCAGGTTGGGAAGGAGGCCACGGCCCCGGCCCCCAACATCCACAGGGACCAGGAGCAGGACCACCCCAGGGGCCAGAAGCCAAGGGACCCGAAGCGGCGCCCTCCCAGGGTTCCGAAGCCCACGAACATGAAGCGCGTGGAACGGAAGACCCAGTGTTGCCGCCATCCGCACAGCCGCCGAAGAAGATATCCAGACGCGGCGTTCTCGGCCGATCAGACAATACCGAGGGAGCCTGCCCCGGAGACCTGATGACCGCAGGGCAGCAGTGGGAGTCCCCGCACCTGATCGTGCCCGTCGACAGCGCGCATCCGAACACGGCGTACGGGCGGTCGACGTTCGGCGAGGCGTCGGCCACGATCTCGAGCGTCTTCAGCTTCGCGATCCCCGCCGAGGACGACGTGAAGACGTGCACACTCGTGTTCCTGTTCCCGGATAAGCACCAGCGCGGCGAAGACGATAAGGCCCAGGCCGCCTCGTCTAATGTGACGGGCTCGGGCGAAGTCGAGTTCTCGCGCCTCGACGGCCAGAGCACCGTGGACGCCAAGACGACGACGCAGAACTCCGTCTCGGACGTCGTGCACAGCTACAAGAAGCTGACGGTCGCGCGCGGCAACGCGTACGAGATCGAGAAGTTCGCGTGTGCCGGCGGCCAGGACGTCGCTGTTGAGATGAGCAGCGTGCCCGGCAGCAAGACGGAGCTGCGCTTCTTGCAGGACGCGGACTCGGAGTGCCCGCTCGGCTTGTACATCCTGAAGTCTTCTGACGGAGATGTGGAGTTGTGATTTTTGGATCGGTTTAGATTGGATTAAGTGTTGATTGCATCTTGAGTTTTGATGTTTTATTGAAGGCATGCCCGACTTGCCTGATAATTGATAATGTCTACAACAGGACATACATGTACGAGCATGCGTGCGAGGTTGGATATTGGACATGGATATATCCGAAAGACTTCATTGGAAGTTCAAAAGCAAAGTAATAGGAATAGCAATAGCAATAGCAATAGGTAGCCGTCATTTAATTGGACCATTTCTTTTGTCACGTACGTTGACATCGCTTCGAGTTGTTCTCGTGAGATGGTGAAATGCAAACGAAATGTAAAATTACATAAGGTAACTTACATAAGATGAATTACATAAGATGGGTTACATAAGGTGCGCGAGTAGGATGAGTAATCGATGGCTGAAATACGAAAGGTCATCTTGGCACTTTATCTTCCATAACCTCTTTATCTTCTATAACCTCTTTATCTTCCATAATAGAAGCTTCAATATCCAGGAGAGAATGGGATATTGGAATATTAACGTACGGTACTGGACCGGATGTTTAATGGAAGCTAGCCTAACCGACTGATGTCCGATTGATGTTCACTCTTGGATTGGGATGTGCCCAGTTCTTCGTTCTCGATCCTTTACAAATATCGCTATCAGCACCTACCTGGCATCGCAGTCTTTTACTCGTGTTCACCTTGTTCCTTCGATGAAGATGGCATACCCCTAACTGAGACATTGAAGATTTTATTATTCATATGATCTAGGCAAACTACAAGATAGGTATCATGATATGAACCAGGTTAGTCTTCAAGTTGAAGGCGCTATCACACGTTGACGCGTTAGCGCGGCGTCGGAGATAACCGATCGACATGGACCTCGTCCAAAGCAAACCCGTTGATTCGCCAGAGATTATCAACGATAGTCGCACCGATTAGGTAACGAGATATATCTACATCTACCAAGACCATGGCATTACCTCAAGAACAGGTGCCACTGCTTCAACCAGAACAGCCAGAGTCAAGTCACGGTCGAAACCATCTCAACATGGCTGCAGTAGAGGATATCACTACGCCAAATGGCGCCGGCGATGCTATTGGCAACGTCAGTTCCGAGGAAGCCCGTCGCATCTTGCGCCGAATTGATTGGCACATCATGCCACTACTTTTTCTGACCTATTGCTTCAATTTCATGGATAAGACCATCCTCTCCAGCGCATCGGTATTCGGTCTTAGACAAGACACTCATCTTCAAGGCTCGAATTATTCATGGGTGTCCAGCATCTTCTACTTTGGTTATTTCCTCTGGGCGTACCCTACCACCATTTTAGTTGCTCGTTTGCCCGTGGCCAAGTACCTCTCCGTCAACACTTTCCTCTGGGGTACCGTGGTTGCCTTGACGGCAGCATGCTCCAACTATGGCGGCCTCCTTACCGTGAGATTTTTCCTCGGTGTTGCTGAAGCCACCGTTTCACCTGCCTTAATGTTTATCACCTCAACGTGGTATACCCGAGATGAAATACCAACCAGAACCGGCATCTGGTTCGCAGGAAACTCAGTGGGCGGTGAGTCGATCCGCGCTCTTTCAGGTGAAGCATCGAGTTGCTGACTGTTTCTAGGTATCGTGTCCTCACTCCTTGCGTACGGAATTGGCCATATCACCAACAGCCTAAGTCCGTGGCGATGGATGTTTATAATCCTGGGCGTTGCCACATTTCTGCTTGGATTTGGGGTGCTCTTTGCATTGCCCGATACGATTTCAAAAGCAAAGTTCTTAACGCCTGAGGAGCGCCAATGGGCAGGTGACCGAGTTGTGGTCGCTGGGACAGGTCGGACTGAGAACACGACTTGGAAATGGGAGCAGGTGAAAGAGTGTCTGCAGGACCCCAAGACGTGGCTAATCTGGTCGATCGCACTGCTTTGCCAGATTCCCAATGGCGGTACTCAGAATTTTGCCAACTTGGTTATTACTTCCTTTGGGTTTACGTCGCTGCAGTCGACGCTTATCAACATCCCTTATTCTGTCATCTCTATCGCAGCCATTGCTGGATCTGGTTGGTTAGCCGGGCGCTTCCGGTCGCTGAATTGCATTCTCATAGGCCTCGTTGTTATCCCGCCGGTAGTTGGGTCTGCGTTGATCAGCAGCCGCGATGAGATCCCTCACGGCGTTTCTCTGTTCGGTTATTTCCTCATATCCACTGGACCCGCCGCTCTTCCTTTACTTTTGTCTCTCGTGCAATCCAATTATCGGGGCGTCACGAAAAAGATGACAATGACTGCTATGCTTTTCATCGCATATTGCACCGGCAAGTACGTATTGCTGCCTTAAGAAACACGGTTAGCTTGTTCCCATACTGACCTATCTACCCTAGTATTGTTGGACCTCAATTATTCAAAACGGCTGAGGAGCCTACCTATCAGACGGCGTTCCGCGCTATCATGATCTGTTACGCCTTGGTAGTCTGTCTCGTCGCGATCCTAAGGGTCTATTTGCAATTGTTGAACAAGAAGAGGCAGCGGACGGAAGGAATCGAAGGAAGCGCCGGGGCTTCAGGCGCTGTTGGTGGGGGTAAAGTGATCGATGTTGCCGACCGCCGCGATATTACCGAGGCGGTCAACGAGGTCCAACTCAGACCCGAAGACTACGAAGACGTAACTGACTGGAAAACATTCGGTTTTCGTTATAGGCTGTAACTTGCCTTATCTCTATTACTACCTCTTCTTTTCGGGCATGGACTCAATGCCCCAAGTTCACAATCACGACAGGTCGAGCCAAGCCGTAGGAGGCTGTTTACCTAACCATTCGCAGTCTTCAAGATCGCATTTTCGACGACGATACACAAATCCCTCAACCAATAGCCTTACTCGTCTAGGCTTATGATGGTGTGAAAGCTTTCCAAATTCAGTTGCATGCTGCAGTCGTATTGCCTCGCGGCCTTGGTATGCCGGTCTCGACGCCTGGTTACACGATAGTTACTTGGCGATGCTTGTCATCATACTAGCCACATGTCGCGATCTACCCGTGACGGAAGGATTCGAGAGGCTGACTCTCATTGTATAGCTCTCATATTATGGTCCTGAGGGGTTGGTCTATATCTCCTTTAAAACCCGGGGCTGAGGCTCGACCATGTAGCCAATCAAGCAACATTAGTTAACAACTCGACCAACCACCACGAACAAAGGAGCTTGTTTTCCTGGGTGTCGGATCTAGCAATTTACAATGGCCTACGGAACCGACCCGGTGCTGCATGTCCCGCAATATCGATTGGCAATGCTGGCCATTGTCTAGACTCGGAAGCTTAAGTCTAGATTCAAACTCGTCGGCGTCGCCTGACCCTAGCTCGATCCCAAAATAGCTTACACAAATTGTATCGTGATGACCATTCAAGGAACGGAATCATCAACAGCTCCACAAACCCCTTCTTTCGGATACTGTGATCTTGTTTCCCGGAGCACCTCACGATGCTGCGACCTCACCTACGTAGTAACGAATTCGCAGCGTTATCTTCACGAGCTTGGCAGCGCGGGCTTTAGTCTTAGTCAACCATGAAAAATGCCACCATGTCCTGTGTGTAACGAAGATATTTGAAATATGACGCATCTGCTTGGTCCATTGGTATGTCACCGATCCCTCCCTCTCGTGGAGCCTCTGCATCAACGGCCTGCAGGCACGAGGTTATTCCTACGTCGTCTGGGTTTCCCACGTAAGCGACCCCTGGAATTGTCTCAGGAGAGATGCTATTCGCTCTGCTATTATTAATAGGACAACGATGCGGGTAGAAAGGGAAAGGCTCCTTTTCCTGCTCCTATTTGATTTAACCCCGGCTCTGCTGCACCCCCGGCATGTCCCCAGCCAGCCAATATACGGCTAAATAGATAGTGCGCTTCCAACGTCACGCCTCTACTACCCCAACCGTCATTCTCTCGGCCCTTGCTACTCCAATTGATACCTATTGCGGTCTTCCGTTTTCCGAACAAAGTGCTTCTCGCGGGACGGAGGGCTTTTGTCAGGACGCTCGCGGATGTAGCCAAGACTCTAACTACTGTAGATGCTTCATACGATGCTCGATGATCTACTCGGTTTACACGGCTCAACATACCCCTTCTCTTTCGCTATGCGGCCCCCGGCCCGCACTACTCCTGTTATATCACCACGCGTCTTTATTCACCTTGGGAAGGCCGCGGTGGAAATCTTGCTCGTACCACACAGCGAGCCGTCCAATGGGTATTTAATTGTTTAAGTTCCTGGGACGCCATCCTGCGCATGTGAACTCGCCCCCTACGTCTGTTTCTTTTAATAGCCCCCTACATTGCCGTCTCCGTAGACCAGGAGAGCTACTCGATATACACGTGCGACTTGTAAGCTTTCCCCATAAAGCCACGCCTTAGTAAGGAGTCTCCTTTTCTAACCGGTGCCCTTTAAGCATAAGATTCAGACTTCAAGGTCTCGGTCGTCGATTGCCACTCGAAACCTTCTTCACTCAACGTTACCATTTCCCTGAAGCTTTTTCCAATTAGTCAGTCAGGATGCGTTGGAACTCTGGTTTAGCCTGCGTAGCCGCGCTGCTCGGCCTCGGTGCGTATCTCCTACCACGAAAAGAGGCCAACGAAGAGAGGATTTGCCAAGAACCGAAGGACTAACATTTTCAACACGCGCGAAGCCAACGGCGACGTATTCAAGGATCCCGACACCGGGTTTTCGTTCTCGCAGCAAAACGTCCAGATCACTACGGGTTCTAGCTACATCACGATGCGCGTCGCCATCCCGAGCGGCTCCGCTGCCGGCCAGCCCTACGATGCCGTCCTTCAGATCGTCGCTCCCGTCGCTGCTGGCTGGGTCGGCCTCGCCTGGGGCGGCTCCATGACGAACAACCCCCTGCTTATCGGCTGGTTGAACGGCGCTAGCGGCGTTGCGTCTATCCGTCGCGCTTCGTAAGTTCAGGATTTCGTAACTTGGGTCGGGGCTGCACACTTAGGCATTTTTTATTTCCCTGGCCCAAAGCGACTTATCTATAGAAAACACCCGAAGGAGGCTAACCCAATCACCACCCAGTTCCCACACCGCACCTGTGGCCGACTCGAGCGCCACCGTGCAGGTGCTCCCCAAGGGCACCAAGAGCAACGGCACGCACTGGCAGATCACGGCCAAGTGCACGGGCTGCACGTCGTTCACGACCACGGGCACGACCAAGAAGTCGCTGAACCCGGCCGGAACCAACCGCCTCGCCTTCGCCTACTCCAAGACCAAGCCCAGCCAGCCCGCCTCCGGCACCTCGCCCATCACCGTCCACGACCTGTTTCAGTACTGGGACCACGACTTCGCCGCCGCCGCTAACGCCGACTTTGCGGGGCTGGTGGATCGGAACTTGTGAGTGAAAGTTGATAGTTGAGGTGAGGAGTTGGTGGGTTTCGTTTTTTTCTACGATTCGAGAAAAAAATTTAGTTCGATGAATGAAATAAATTCTGACCATATACTTGTCTGTGAAGAAACGCTTCGCTTGCCTACCAGGCGCCCGCGAGAAATCTCCGAAGGGTAATGGCGCGGGACGTGGATTAGATGATGTTTGCGTGCCATTATGTGTACCACGTCTAGTTTTACTGTGAGAGGAAGAGGAAGAGGGAGAGAAGGGGGATGGAGTCGGAAAAGGGGTTTGTCGCCGTTGCTTTTCGATTCGGATACCGTACACAACTGTATATAGATAGAGATGAGTGTCCGGCTTCGCTTCTGTAGATATGGTGCCTATCTGAGAAACAAGTTTTCCTCTAATCTCAGCACTTTATGATATGGCTATTTCTTAAAGCTATCTCATATGTATTCCCCTTATATAGATGCTACGTCTATTTAGTCAATGCGACTCAAGATATAGTATATAGCAATGAGAGGCTATCAAGATGGTAACACCACAGTCAAGATGAAAACTCATCACAACTCATAAGGTAGGCAATTCTCACCTCATCTTAATAGAACGACATGGGTTATTTGAACATGTAATCTCACCCAACTTTACGGGCTGTAGGTAGGTAAGTTTAGAAGAAATTGGGAATATAATTATGCGAAAAAGGGATGTCGATGACAACAGCTAACGTCTAACAAATTTGAACAAACATCAGCACCAACGAGTGCAATGAGTGTTTTCCATCCACACACATCTCATCTCACTAGATCAGAGAAAGACAGGAAGAATATCCCACTGGCGACAAAATTTTCTATTTAGGAACAGTCTTAAGCCTCCAACAGGATATCCTTACTACTTCCTCCTCTCCATCTACCTAACAAGTTCCTTTCCTCTCCACCTCACCTAACCAAAAACGAACGAAGCCGCTTAGGCCTTGATGGCCATCTCGCCCATGGGCAGGGCGGCCAGCCAGCCGTCGACGTCCTCGGGGGCCTGCTGGGCGATGGTGCAGGCGCTGTACTGGTCCGAGGTCTGGGCGTGGATGCCGGCGGTCGCGCAGTCCGTGTTGAGGCCGCAGCTGCCGATGTTGTCCATGGCCTTCTGCAGGGTCTGGCCCTCCCAGCCGAAGAGGTAGTCACCGTGGGCGGCCGGGCCACTGTGAGACACTCGTTAGTCTTTCATTTTCTTTCTTTTCGATAGAAAATTGTGGTCTTAAAAAGAAAGGGGAAGGTGGGGAAACTCACCCGAGGTTCATGGAGTACACGTAGGGGTTGGAGCCGTCGGTGGGGAAGTCGGCGCTGTTGGCGAACTCGGTCACGTTCCACATCAGCTCGTACATGATCTGGGGCAGCTTGACGGGGTGCGTGGACGGGCAGGCACCGCCGCCGGTGGCGCCGGAGCCAGAGCTGTAGGCGACGTGGCTCTGGTGGTCGGGCGAGTCCAAGTTGGTGCCGTCCCAGCAGCTGATGATTCAGTCAGTAAGGCTATAATCGAAAAAAAACAAAAGATTGAGGCAAAAGAGGGGAAAGAAGAAACTCACGTAGGGAAGATGATGGTCTGTCGGATCATCTTGCAGCTCTTGTCCTTGGGGATGTCAACGGTGTCGGAACCAGTGCAGGGAGCACCGCCGACGAAGGTGTTCTCGTTGGGCGACGTCCAGCACCTGTGGCAGATGTTGGACTTGGTGACCTTGGAGGGGTCGGTGTTGGCGGCGTTACCAGCCAACATACGGAAACCCTGTCATGGCATAATAAGTTAGAATATGTTAAGGGGGTTTTGTTACTATCAGTATTATGTCTCACCTTCTTGAAAGCGGTGGTCTTGCCGCTGGGGATGTAGTACAAGTCCAGACCGCCCTTGTTGATGAGCTTGCCCTGAGGGCCGCCGTTGCCGACCTGGGGCACGCGCTTGTAGGTGCCGTTCTTGGCCTTGAAGAACATGACGGCGGTCCAGTAGTTGGACTTGTCCTCCTTGAAGGTGCACGACGTGCAGGTGGAGGCGGCCAGGTCGTGGGTGGTCGGGTCCATGGTCACGTTGAGCGAGTTGCCGCCCACCAGCTGGTGCAGGTGCGGCGTGTACGCCATGCCCGGGTTGACGAGCGGGTCGATGCGGTCCACGACCAGCTGCGAGCACGCGAAGCGCAGCATGCTGTTGCCGAACTGGGCGGCGGCGGTGTGCGCCAGGAGCGCGACGGCGGCAGCGGAGGTCAGCTGCATCGTGACTGAGTTTCTCTTTACCTGATGTTTATTATATCCACGAGGAGGTTGAAAGAGCGAAGGGGAAGCAAGCACTTGTTGAGGCACGGTTGCAGGAGAAGGAAGCTGAACAAAAATCTTGAGAGAGGTGTTCGTGATGCCCTGTCGTACTTGTATGATTTCCCCATGCGACAAAAAGGTGCCCCTTTCGCCGCTCTTCTTCTTGCTCTTCCCACGAACTGCCGAGCCCGAAGAAGTCTCTCGAAAGAATTGCCCTTTTCCTTGGGCTTGCCAGAACGATTGGCCAGGATCATTTTGCGCCTTGATTGACTCGATTTCCGCTTTGGGGGGTCAAGGGCTTGCCATAGCTCCGAGCGTTGATTTGATCCTTGGGTCCTGGCTTTCAACCCCTTCTGGCTGTATCGCATTTACCCGGTTATTTACGCCTCCCAATTATAGATTCGAGATAAATGGTAGGGTAGCAACCAAAGCCGCATCCAGTGCCCGGAAATATGGGGTATGGGGTGTATGGGGGTGTGTATGGGGTATTGGCGAAAGAAAAAAGTGATAAAAAATATGTACAGAGTATGGGATGGGTCATGCTTTTGCCACTGGTTCACTAAGTAGTTGGACTGAGGACTGCAGCCGAACTCTGGTATACGTCCACGTGTAGGGGTAGCCTAGCAGGGTGATCTGTATTAGGCTGCCGAAATGATCTTCCAGATTTACCAAGCCTGCGAAGCCAAGCATGGTTCTAGACAACGATCGAGAAGTGTCGAATCTTCGATATCGAAGTCGATCATTCTATTTTCTTTCCTTGCCCTTGATTTTCTTCGGTCTGCCCATATTGCCCAGTATCATGGCTCGGGTCCAGTCTTCGCGACGCTTCTAGTAACAATTGATCGACAACAGCGAGGGCAGCCTTATGGCCGAAGCGCGCGCGACGGATGACTACCAGGGTGCCGAAGGAGCGCCCGCCCTCACTATATCCGGGCCAAATCTCGGCCCTAATGTAGAGAGGAGGAAGTAACGCCAAGAGCTTGTATAGGCCCTGGTCCGGCATGCCGTATCACAGGTGTTATTGACACACATGCTGGTTGTCGTCATCAGGAACGAGCAAATAGAGACCGCTGCCCGTCTGATTCGTCTCGTCGGTAAGCCCAGTAATTAGCTAGAGGCATGCCTAGAGTTTCCTTTATACCACAACGGCGCTGCCGGCATCTTACCAGGGGGTTGGCGAATGTAAGTGCGGCTTGTAAGACGAACTAGCAGCCAACCATGTCGTCGCCTCCATATTGAGGCTCCTTGTCTTAGGCTTTCCTCCCAACCAAGTTCCCTCGCGACGGATCGGTTAAGTGTGCCGTAGGGCGCACTCCTGGCGAGGGCCACATGGTTGAGAAGAAGAATTCCAAATCACTCGCTTATACAGGGACAACGGCGTAACTCCTTTAATGACATTGCATCCATAGCCTCCTAAGCGAATATGCCAGCGCGATGCAAAATGCGGCCCAAAGTAGGCCCGCAAAGATGTGATCGTCGATGAAAGGCTGTTAAGCAAGATAGATAGATAGCGCTCTAATCTATGTAGTCACGCTGCAGTCTATAAGCCGTTCGAAGCCTACCAACCCATCAAACTAAGCTGCCACAAGTATTTGTCAGTACTAGGGGCTCGGAATTATTAGCCTCACTTGTCGGCAGAGTGGAACGATGCTTCGACTCCTACCCGCTATCAGGATCAAAGCCGTCACCTGATCATAAAGAATTTGTCATTCAATAAATGAAGCCCACTCACCTAGCGGGTGGATGCCCGGATGCGAAGGCATTCCGGGCTCGGTTTGCATTGAAGTCCACACTTGGTGACGAATCGCCGAGATTGTCAACCCCTAAGATCCTCGAACCCAACCAACACAATGTCTTCACATTTGGTCGTCCCGAATATGATTTTTCTCGCATAATCAGACCCATTTCTCGGTATTAGTCCTTAATACCATGCGGTCTTTCGTCACTCCTTAACTCTTCAATCTTTAGGCCAGATAACGAAACGAAGGGCATCGCCGAGATGACGACGAGGTTGTATGGCTCATGTTTTCCGTTAAGGCCAGCTCATCGTCTTTATCGAGCATGTTCTTGGATATCCCGTAGCGTCTCGGCGTGGTCTTATCATCTTCATTGCCAACACAGTCGGTAGCTCATTGTGTCGTTTGATCGTACAGTAATGAAAGGCAGCGAATAGTCTTAGATATAAGCTACCAGATAGCTTATACTCATGTATATCATATACCAGGTCAGTATAGCTTAGAATGTTATAATTAGCCATCTGTCAAAGTAGCATCCCGTCGACGTCGCATGGGACGGATTCCACGAGTCTCAGCCGCAGATATAATTATAGAATGGAATGTTGACATAAGTCAATATTAAGTAAGGTAAAGGCATTGAGTTGGATTAACGTGATATTAGGGGATATTAATATGTTAAGAAATATAATAAATGAAAGAGAATGGACATAAATATAATTAAAATACCACCTACTTACATCCCGGCCTTGATATCTTATACCAAACAAGTTTTTTGCTACTTTTTCTTACCTATCCCACCGGACGACAGTGAAAGAAATCCTATAGTAAGCATAGAATCAGGTTGGTATAGTCTTGCGTTATCGTCTCGCGCTATCGCGACAATGATTCCGACCCCATGGGGGATCTTCCGCGGGGTCTCGCGAGATATGCAGCCGAGAACCTGCCAAGCGCATGATACCTCTTATCTACCAGGTATACACCAAGCCCGACGATTACCGGGATCCTTGTGGCTCCCGGATAGGTGATGTTGGCGCTAGATCTCGGGAGATGCCTAAAACTGTCGGAATGTCACATCGACACGAAAGACGGGCGCCGATCAAAGGCGGGTGATGGTGAGGAGACCCGCGGACCTGAGGGCCGGGCGCGAGGGCTGGGAAATTGAAATTCAATCTACCAATTAATCGAAAACGCATGCTTTCACGTAGCTATCGCTTACCAAAGCATAACGCCAGAAGCCAACTACAGGAAACCAATTGAGCGACAATGAGGGCGCGTAGAATTCTCGCAGGGCTTATCGCTCATGTGACGGTTTCTGCCGCATCGTCCCCTGGGTCACAGGCTAAAGCATCCGCGTCGCAGGTAAGGCATCTCTCATGCCCAGAGGAAATAGGAGAACGAACCAATTAAGGGGGTCGGAAATTACAGTACTGACTCTGTAACAAGTCCATCCCAATTGACCTATCACCCTTCCACAACAACAAAGCTTTCGGCACTTACCCCGGCGAAGCATCCTTCGACGTGCTCGGCCAATCGTACCCGGCGCCGGCCTTCGAAACACCGGAGTATGTCTCGGAGTACACAGGCATATCGTACACCTTCCCGGGCTACACCGGCCCGAACGCCTCGGACAACGTGATCTGCACGGGCCAGACTATCCCCGCACCAGCCATCTCCTCCTCCTCTTCTTCTTCCTATTTTTCGGTCTCCTTCCTAGTCTCCGCAGACAAAGAATTCGCCATCGTCTCCGGCAACGTGACGTTCAGCTACGCGGACAACAGCACCTCGGTCTACGAGCTGCGGTCGCTGGACTGGTTTAGTTTCTTGACGATCAACCGCGGGGAGCTGATCTTCCCGCGCCGCTACACCGCGGATGGCGTCGACTACAATACCAGCCACGTGTTTGAGCGTACAGCGCCCCTGGATCCGGGGAAGGAATTAAAGGCGATCACGCTGCCGGATGCGTCGAGTGCAGACGATGGCAGGTTGCATGTTTTCGCTATTTCGTTGAGGAGCGGCGGCGGCTCAGATGCGGTGATCGTAGATGTGGACATGCAGGCGGTGCGGCCGACGCAGAAGTGGCTTGAGAGCGGTGCGCAGGTCGTCGAGATCACCGTGAACAATGCGGGGTCCGAATGTGTCGCGGGAAGCGGGTTGACGCTGTCTCTTTCCGGAGACGGCGTCCAGACGGTAGACACGGGGCGTATAAAGCGGCTCTGTCCGGGCGACCAGAAAACCGTCATTATTGGTGTAAAGGCGGCATCTAGTGAGCCGGTGGACACGTCGGTGATCATAGACGACGGGATTACTCAGCGCACAGTTAGTTTCGAGGGCGTGCAGCTCGGTTTCGCTGAGTGGACTACCGATCTGGACAGCCTTGCGAAGCACGAGAGTCCAGAATGGTTCAATGGTGCCAAGTACGGGATCTTCATCCACTGGGGCCCGTATGCCGTGACGGGATGGGGGAACTCGACGCCGTACGAGAGTTACGCAGAGTGGTTCTGGTACGTGACAATAACAGGTCACCCTTCATCCCCTATCCGGTAAATTGCTAATAAACGTGTAGGTGGTACTCAACCCACCACCCCCAAGCCGACTCCTCAGACTTCTACGACTACAGACTGCGCACGTACGGCGAAGCCTGGGCCTACGACGACACCTTCGCGGACTTCACGGCATCCAACTACGACCCCAAAGCATGGGTCGACCTAATCGCCGACGCGGGCGCGCAGTACTTCGTCATCACATCCAAGCACCACGACGGCTTCGCACTATTCGACGCGGGAGCCACTTCCAACCGGTCGGCCCTACACTATGGCCCGCAGCGGGACGTCCTAGGCGAGCTCTTTGACGCGGCAGCGACATACCAGCCGGCTCTCAAGCGCGGGACGTACTTCTCGCTGCCGGAATGGTTCAACCTGGACTTCGGGCCGTACGGCTTCACTCAACTAGACCCCGCCTCGGTACCGGGAACCAGCAGCTGGCCGGGCATACAAGCGCAGAACCCGTACACAGGCGCGGAGGAGCCGTATGTCGGACGCATACCGGTGAGCGACTTCCTGACGGACGTCATGCTGCCGCAGATGGAGACGCTAGCGTACACCTACGGCACGGACATCATGTGGTGCGACTGCGGCGCCGCCAACACGACCGCCACATTCGCAGCGGCGTGGTGGAACGCGGCGCGCGCGCAGAACCGGCAGGTCGCCATCAACAGCCGGTGCGGGGTTCCGGAGGCGGCGGACTTCGACACGCCGGAGTACCTGCGGTTCAGCTCGGCGCAGCGGCGCAAGTGGGAGTCGAACCAGGGCATGGACCCGTACAGCTACGGGTACAACCGGGCGACGCCCGACGAGGCGTACATGAACGCGAGCACGGTGGTGTACACGCTCGTCGACATCGTGTCCAAGAACGGGAACCTGCTGCTGGATATCGGGCCCAAGGCCGATGGGAGTATCGTTCAGGCTGAGGTCGATCACCTGTTGGAAGCGGGGAGGTGGATAAAGAGTTACGGCGAGGCGATATTTAATACGTCGTACTGGTTTGTGCAGAGCGAGATTCCGGGCGGGCCCGATGTTAGGTTCACGCAGACGGACGAGGCGTTCTACGTGCTGTTCTTGGAGCGGCCAGCGCCGCAGGGTGGCGTGGTCGATATTGCGGCGCCGGTACCGATCTTAGAAGGCGACGTGGTGAGCTTGGTGGCTGTCGAAGGCGGCGAGGATTTAGCATGGACGGTGTCTGGACAAGGAAGTCAGAAGGTACTGAAGATCGAGGTTGCCGATGAGTTGCTAGATGCAGAGGAATTTTGTTGGGTGTTCAAGATCAATTATGCATGATGGAGCCCCGATAGGGGTAAGATCAAATCATTTTATTCCTGAATATGCTACAACTTGGGTATCGAAAATGAAAGCAGATGAACTGAGTACAATGCCAGATATATCCAATCAACACGTATATCCAATTTTCTAAAAAGAAATCACCACTAGCTCTTTTCCCTTATAAATCGGTCGTCATCCTCCTTATCTCTCTAGGTAGATCAGGCGGGCTTCGTCCGTTTCTGTATTGCCACAGCCGACTCAAGTCCTTAACTCTCACTTTCCCGTCGTTGATCCTATCATCTTCGGAGAAGCTACCGTGGACAGCGACTTCGCCCTTGATATCGCTGCCCCGTCGGGCAGAGAGCTCAATCAAAGACCAGATGTTCTCGATGCCCTCGCGAATGTCGTCCTTTTCAGTGCCCTTCTCGGCGATCTCTACGATGCTGTTCATGAAGTCGTTCTTCTCGGCGCACCCCGTGAACTCGCCGTCGGCATCTCGCGCAAGCGGGAACATACCGTTTAGGTAATGCTGGCAGAACTGATGTCCGCCGCGGGACGAAGTTCGACGAAATACGCGGCCGATAAACCTTGGCAATTCGGGAGATGCACGCTCGTTAGTGACGAAATGCAGAATTCCCCACAGCGCAACGAAGTCGGTCGTGTGAGCATAGTGCTCGACATGGGTAATTGCACGATCAGACACCGGCACAGTATACGCCGTTGTGTGTGAAAGACTCGAGTCTTCAGAGATCGAAGTAAGGGATGGAGGAATGCCATTAGTCCCGAACGTAGCGCCATTGCCGCTCGATACTCTCCTCCTTAGCGACGGAGCTCGAGTCTCGACTGGCGAGTTGGTGAGAGGAATTTCCGTGATGGCGGTGGGTACATGAGTGCTCTTTTCGGGGAATTTCCTTTCCGCCTGCTGAGAGTCGACATGTCGGTGCGGGTTGTTAAAATGGTTCGACGCATTTCCAAACGTGTAGACTTCGAGTTTCGACAATAGGTCTTGCGGCAGCTCTTGCAGAAGCCAGTCAAGAACCAGTCCACCTTCGATACCGCCCTGCGAGTGCAAGATGAAAATCACCTTCGAATATTTCGGGTTGTACAATTTCTCCTTGATGATTTTATATGCTGCACGAACGTCGCTTGTCGCATATCCAAAATTACGCTGTATCAGACATTCGATTACGTCGAATATGATACCATCAGTACGGTTATGAACACCGATAATTGGCCGCTTGAAGGTAAGGGCCAGACGATTAATGTTGCTCTTGAGCCAAGCCTCCCTATATTACTTGGGGTTAGTTACAACGCACAAAAGCTCATCATGGGGTCACACTAACCCAACGGCAACACCATTTAAGAAAATCCATTGCTCATGTGCATGCTCCTCGAGCGCGGGGGCGTATTTTGGATCCGAGTCGAAAGTAATAGTTTTTCCGTTCAAGCCAAGGCACAAGAGCCAGTTTAACGTGAAGAATGCAGCTAACCCAAGCACTACCATCCAAACGGGAAAGAGAAGAGCCAAAGGGAGCGTTAGTATGAAAAATAGCTGCAGGACTATTAGAATGGCATGGAGCAACATGCACCATATGTTTTCCCAGGTAAATGAGAGCTCGTCGAAATGGCCACCGTCGCAAGGGCGGACCGGCCACACCACCCAAGGTAAAGCCCAAGCAAAGGTGAAGAAGCATCTCACATCCCACATGAGCAGCCTCCAGGGCATATCAGTGTAGGAATAGTTTATGACGGACTCGCCGCCGACTTGCGAGCCGAAATACTCGGTGCGATCCATGACGGGCTGCGATCGAGACGTCGGCCGCTGCGCTCCATCTGATCGAGAGAGGAAACCCGACATATATAAAAAGCCAGCGACCAAAGGGACAGCTAGGCACCCGACATAAACAGAGAGAGTCATAGGTAGCGAAGGAAAAGGTTCTCGCATTGGGGGCAGCAACATGCTTTTATTATATTGAGTTTCAAGGATGTCCATCCTCGTGCCTTTCAGCTAGGTAGCACTAGGCGAGCCTTGCCCCCAACTGTCGGTATCACAAGAAATGACTGGGTGTGCGCACGGGTACCTAAAGTCGCTAAAGGCACCGCATGGGGCACCAACGGCAGACGGCATTGGTAGAAGCTGTAAGGTAACATCGCGGCTAGGCAAATGCCGTCTTTACCGATTACAGGGCTGAGATGCCTCATCTGGCTCATCTGGGGTCGCTCGGGGGCTCCAACGATTATCGCACTCGCGGCCAATAGGCAGCAATCGGCAGAGGAGGTGTGTTAGTCACAATATAGGTCATCTGAGTTGTTAAGGTTGCTCGTCAAGAACGGCTAATTGGGCGCAGTTGAAGGTTGAAGAATTGGGGAACCGGAGAAGGTTGGTGGAAGAAAATACGAAACCAAAGAAAAGCGGAAATAAGCCCCCTGTCCCCTATATCCTATTAGTATCCAGGCCTATGATTCGCTAAAATACAGAGGGCTTATAGCGCCTTCAAGCCACCCCGACATTCAGCCGCACATAGCCCCTTGAGGATGGTTCGTGTTCTGAAATCACCTCTTCGAGAAAAGGAAAAGTGAAAAGAATACCTAAGAAAAGAGAGAAAAGAAAAAGGAATCTTTGGACTGAAAGGCCGATGATCTTATGGTCACCGCTGCGAAGCAGTCCTGTCACATAGTGCTGTACGATTGATCAGTTCATCACCTCAAGTCTCAATTTACGAAAATCAAACGGTAGGTGCCTAACGCAAGCTAGCATCTTCGTATCACCATGGCGCTTCAACACATGGATGCTTGCGGTAGCGGAAAATAGTGAGGGTTATAGAAAACTTACCGATTACCCAAACTTTAAACCTCAAGGGGTTATACTTCCACCCAATTGTCAGGTGCCGTATTTTTCTCGATTAACGACAAATACTCGATACCTAAAGTCCCTCTAAACAATTGCCTGTTTGCAGTATCAGCAGCGTGCGGTACTACTTCCTCCACCTCTAAGTCATTGAGATATTTACCTCCTAGCTCGAGACCAGTTTCAAAAGCAGCATTTAACATATCAGTGCTGGATTTGCTAATAATCTGGACATAGCCGTTAGGATTGAGCCACGTTAGAAGCGGCACGAAGAGCGGGATTATGATTAGCCAGAGAAGCACGCGGGTGAACCAATTGCCCCGGCGAACTAGGCCGGTACCCATAATTCCGGGGGTCAATACCAGTAACGGAGAAATTCTTAGGGGCTGTTGGGTCGGCGGGTCGGCGGGTCGGCGTTGAGACGGCGCTGAAGCTCGCCTACCATCAAAATATTACACATCTCGGCAACGCCATACGGACGCACGCCGGCTCTTCGAGGGAGGTCGTCGCCCTCGTTGCCGCTCCGGATACCCCCAGCGACCACGTTAATTGTGCCATCGCGGAAAAGGCGTTTCCAATTTTTTCCCCACACATAAACTGCGTCAATATTATGGCTAGGGTGATTGGTGTTCTACGCCACAAGGAGTCTATGGCAACTTGACGCCGAGAACGAAAACGCATCTATTTTGCAAGTATGAGCAAGTTTCTTGTTTTATTTCATAGTATATCTTAATGGATTGGCCTTAAGGGCTATCGGATGTCCCATTGAGGGCCTATGAGCCTTGGTTTCGAACCAAGCTACCACACGTCGTAACCAGAATTTTCAGGCTATCCTTAAGCGTTACTGTCGATAAGGCTTTACCTTTCCCGTCTCTCCGTCTCAGAATCTATGCGGCCTACATAAAAAAAAATTGCCTGATCTTAAGATCCTACCCACTGCGTACCTAATATAAGGGTTCTGGTAACTCCCGCTTACGCGCCTGTTGCCCTGAAAAAACCCTTATCTTGTCTTGCTTGTGCAGTTACCAGGGTGGGATTCGAACCCACTACCTCTTGGTCTGCACAGACCAAGAGGCCATCCAGGTGCTTAACCACTGCACCACCTGGGTCTATTTGCAAGAGGTGTTCGAAGGAGATATAACGACTTGATCGTACGAAGAAACTAAAGAGCTAACCGTAGAAACTCCCTTTTGGATGGCGTTTTACAGCAAAATCACTAGGTACCTTTTCGCTTGCCTATTACTCCGTGAAAATGGCAGCTGTCTATCTCATATATTCAGAACAAAATTGCATCACTAATCCTTTGATCACGGCGAATTTGTATGTAAAATTCGTCATTTGCAATCAATAGCCTTACTTTTCGTACGAGCCATTTACCATAATTTTTTTGGAAGCTTTCGTCAGTATCTGATCTATTCGTTAGAACTATTTGAATCAAGTAACTCTCAAATTGGTGCAGCTGTTCGTGACTGGAAAGGTAGTGACTTTGCTGTCAAAAGTCATCCAAAAGGGGGTCTCCACGTATATACACGAGGTGAAGACAAAGAGACTCGTCTCAGGGGCTGTAACTTATTATCCTTGACCAACAACCATCTAGCCAAGACAGCAGCTATCTACCCGAGCGCCGTCCTACCCGGGGGATAAGGGAAAGGCCAAGGCATGACAGCACCCAGGCATACCTTCAAACTGCTTCACTAGCACCCGGCACTTCACTTCTCCTGCGGCTGACATTTATGGAAATATCCTCAGTTGGTGTTGTCGGTCTCTTTGTTGCCGTTATGGCATATTGTCCCTTGGTATGCTTTATCTTGGTCATGATAGCCAAGTTAGGACAGAGCATCCTGACATGTTCATACCCTATCACGCCTTAGTACCTATGTAGAGCTACAGTCAGGAGAATGTACTATGTTTAGGCCTATTATATCGGATGAACCAATGTGGTACGAGACACGTTGATACATGTAATGACTGACACTTGTGCTCATATACTACCATCATCATCCAATTAAGAATGACTAACATCGACTGACTGGTTACTAGGAATCATCAGCCGTTACTTTTCACAGCTGTTGGTTTTCGGCAATGGGGGTTTGAATGAGATAGCTTAGATACTGGCTAGCAGCATGAAATAATAAAAGGCTGTCTTCTCCCACTTCTTCCCTTCCCTCCTGCCTCCCTCACCATCCTCATCCTCACATAACGAAACAACATAGCATTACTAATAAGAACAACTTATTCACTTTTTCATTTAAGACCTGTTAGGGAGTGTGCACAGACCATCCTACCTTCTTACCCTACAGGCTACTCATAAGACTGTTTGTCAATCACACCAGCGTGTGTAACCCCAGACTGAGCCGACAAATCATTCGAAAATCGCATTCGACCGCGTCGCAATGGAACCAGCTCTTAATCTGAGACTCAAGGACGATGATCCTTGGAAGGTGACCAAGATCGCTTACGACATCATTGTCGCCTACCTCCAGCAGCCGTCCGCTTCTGTTTCCGACACGGTCACCGCCCTCGACTCTCTCTCGCCGGGAAAGAGAAAGTTAGATGAAGGCGAGAAACTCGAGGAGCCCGCGAGTTTTCGTCTCGAATTCTGGGAATGCTTTCTCCATATCGCGGAACAGGTGCCATTCGACCACCCTGGCCAGGAGCGGCTGCTCGCCCTAGTTCAGGGGTTGGAAAAGCTGCCTCCTAGCGCAACTGAAGTAGGTGTAGCTTTGATATTGTCCCCCGAAAACGTCTAAGAGAGCATGTCACTAACTACACTAGGGCGAGGTGCCTGGGAAGACAATATGGACCCATCTGCCGGAGCTCGAAAACAGTGTTCAATTCCTCTTCAAACGTATGCATCAGCACCCCTAGCATGGTCCGTTATGTAGGGCCTAGAAGAGCTTCAGCTAACGAATTGTCATGACAAGATCCCTCGAAGACGGAAGACACGTTTGAGCCGTACCAGGAGTACATAAATTTCAACTCCTTTGTCGCCCGACTTGTTGGGACGGGTCTCCTCGAGCACTGCTGGTATTTTGGCATCTGGGCCATGCGCTGGGCTTGGGAAGGGCCTTGGGAAGGGCATTGGGACGAGACCCCTGCATTTTCGAGAGAAAATCTATACACGTGTCGTATTATGACGAGCACTCAGTGGGTCCAACATAGTGGTCGGCGACTCCTTGATAGGATGTACGAATCAAACGCGAGCAAACTCGACCGCCAAAGGTACTCGAGCCCCTTATTCAAAGAGGGAGAGGTGTTCTCTTTCCGTCGATGGTACCATTGGAAAATGAAGCTCTGCGAGGCGAGTGGTTTCCACATCTTGGAGGTCAGGGAGGCAGCTTGGCGAGCTGTCGAGCGCATGGAGGATTTAGGGCGTGAGAGGTAGCGGGCTATCTGGGCCGGGTATGGGCTAGAGACACAATAAGCTAGCTTTCTGTCAAAACCCTTGCGGTGCATTATTTAATGAGAACCTCATTTGAGATTGCATTGTCCCCGAGCCATCACTTGTTTCTTGACTTGGTTGTTGAGACTACACTATGATCCCACCCTCTGTTCAGGCAGTGTATTTAAGATGCCGGTGCTGTTGGATTGTAACAGAAGCCTGGTTCCATGAGCTCCCCCGTACCCTTTGGAAACTTCGCATGATAGACCAACGCACTTATGATACTACTGTGCTAATTGGTACAGTTGAGACTCCAGCGAAGAAGTAAATGGGAGACGTTATGAAAACTACCTGGCGTATTAAAGCAACACCGAAAGCCGCTAGATGCTTCGGGGTGTAAGTGATCAAGTAGTAAATAGGTAGTCAAGGGTAGCATCGAACTGCTATATCCAAATGAGAGGGCACTGATGACATGTATTTCTTTCTCATTAGGAATGGATTCAACTCTACCTCCCCGCTAGTTCTTCCAACCACCTTTGTGGTTTGATGGCGAGGCCCGGTGACGAAAATGAGCTAAGTTTGAACAGCCTCAGGGCTTGAGGCTCTTTCTATGTCGATTATCGGAAGTTATCACCTTTTGACTGACTTAGAGTGGTTCGCAAGTGACACCATGGCTAGTAGCAATTACAGCTATCGAGCCCCCTACTTGCCTAAGGTCGACTCTTACGCTGCCTTGTCTGGTTGGCATTATTCGACGATTTGCCAGCCTACCTAGAGATCTATGCTATTCCCAGCCTTGCCTTAGTGCCAGGAAAGTAAGATTCCATCTCATCTATCTCCCTCTGCACAATGAATATCTCCCCACTTACTTGATCGATGATCGCTTGTTGCTTGTTGATCAACTCTGGAGTATTTTCATTGTCCGTCGGCGGCCGTCGCGCTCGTCTTACTGCGTCCGTAGTCGAAAATATGGTGTCTCCGTTTGTTGCTTGATTCGTCCCACCGAAGATCTCCTTCATCTTCTCCTTCGCGGCTCTGAGTGCTTCGTTGAGACTCAATAGCCCGTCTCTCTTTTTCGCGAAGCGAGCCATACGGACATCGATAGTCTCTTGCATCCTAGTTGCAGTCCACTGTAGGTCAGGGGGTCCTCGACAATATTTTTGAGTTTTGAATTCGGATAGACTCTTAGCTTTGGTCATAAACGAGATAGGAGAGGGTATTGGGCTATCATATCTTGATGGTCTGCGGTCTTCCTCCCCTGGGCCTTACCATTGTTATAACTGCCGCCATAGCAATCACACGATGGTCGAGCTTGGCTAGGTACACGTAGTTAAACAACATTACCGTACATCTTCTGTCAAATGTTTCCTGTTACATTCATGCGCTGGCTAACTTCTTCGTCATTCATTGACATGACTTTATGGCACCTAATGGTATAGTCCACAAACACCTAAGAGGTAGCTGTATTTGTAGAGTCGAACTTCGCTGAGGACATGACATGGCGGGGGATTCGAACCCCCGAGAAAGCCCCGCTATAGGTTGCAGGTAGGGTACCTTGCACCTAGAAAGCTACTACGTCAGCGTAGCTTTAGCTTGCCAACTACAACCTCATTCATCTGATTTACATTGTTCCAACTTGACACAGCTAAACCACAAAAAGAAGTGAAACGAAGTATCGAGATGGAAGAACCGCAAATTACATCTACGGGACCACCCGCACCCTCCCCGAAGGTCTTGATAATGATGGCCGACTATGGACACGATCCCACAGGTCTGCTACCCCTCCATTGTCTGTGCCTGCGCATATCTAGACGCCTAACATTTCACGCGCCGAACAGAAACAGCAGTCCCCTACCACGCATTCAAGGAGGCCGGGTACGAAATCAAGTTCGCGACCGAGACCGGAAACTCGCCGCGATGCGACAAGAAGATGCTTGAGGGAATCACGCAGAAGCTGCTCGTACGCCAGAAATGACGAGCTCGAGAACTTCGAGCTACATACCTAGCAAGCAAGCAAGCAAATCCTAACCATGTAGCAGGGCGCCAAGAAGGAAGTCGTCACCAAATACAAAAAGATGGCCGTAAGCGACGAGATGCGCCACCCGCTGGCGTGGTCCGCCCCCGACTTCTCGCTCGACCCGTTCGACCTCGTCGTCTTCCCCGGCGGCCACGATAAGGGCGTTAGGCAGATCATCGAGTCGCCGATCGTCCATAAGCTCATGGTGGATTATTTCCCCAAGACCAAGAGGCCGAGCAACAAGGTGGTCGGGGCCGTGTGCCACGGCGTCATGGTCCTTTCCGAGTCAAAAGATGCCGACGGTAGGAGTGTCCTACGCGACTGCAACACTACGGCGCTTCCCGCGAGGTTCGAGCAGGCTGCGTATTGGGGAACTCGAGCGTTTTTATCCGATTATTACAAAACTTTCGGTCATGGCAGCGAGGATGTTGAAGCAGCCGTAAGGAATAGAGTCATCTTGCAAGGACTTCAGCAATGCCGTCTAACTCAACGTCACAGGTCAAAAAGGTCCTTGCCAACCCAGCTCAGTTCAAAGCCAGTCTAAATCCCGGCGCGTAAGTTCATTCCCTCTTACCGCAGCACGAAACAAAGTCTCTTACTCACCATTGCATCCTCCAGCTTCATTGTCGAGGATGAGCAATACAATTACATTAGCGCGCGGTATCCAGGCGACGCGGAGCTCTTTGCCGAAGAGATCATCAAGCTCTTCAACAGCTTCCGCCGGATCGTCTAGACGCACTAGCTAGTGCTTGCCCTTTATAAATCCTCCTTGCGGTACCTTCAAGCACATACGACCATAGGATCTGGAGAGCTCGGGGTCCCGTCCGCTCCCCCTTAGATAAACCAGATACCGCCAGATCAGTAGTTGGGTCGGTGACGACCAGCGAATCCCTGGTGTTGTATGTTTTGTCTTTTTTTCTTCTTTTTTCCCTTCAGATAAGCTAGGAGTTGAGAGGACTTTTACTATGTTGTTTTTATATCAATACCCATCATGAGTTCTCAATCCGCTTTGATTTGCGAGGGATGGCCTAGCTGAGACGTTCAATTATCAATACATCAAGATCTTAAAATCAACTTGATCGCTTCGTCGACACCAGAAGCTACGCATGAAGGAGCTAGTTGGACCTCTAACCGGTCGATCCACCTTTTTTTATCTCTGTCGATGAACGCTGCTCTTAATCCCACGTTTAATGCGCCGTCGATGTCGAAAGCATTTGCGCTCACAAGCCATACGTCGTGCGCATTCCCCTGCTTGCCAACCTGTTCTAGCAGGTGTTCATATGTTCTTCTATCCGGTTTGAAGCATCTCAGACCGTCAACAGTAATTAGTGACTTGAAAATGTCCGCGTGGGGACCTAGATCCGGAGACATCTTTATCGAGTTGCCGATCATATCGTCGGTGCCATTCGAAAAGACGTAAGCTTCAATCAAATCGCTGTTCTGTTCCAAAAGCTTTAACGCCGATGGGATCTCTGGGAAGACGTGCAGCTCGTCGTAATCTTTCATGAAAGCATCCGCGCCTCTCGTGGACAGCTCCAGCCCGTGTTCTGCCACGGCGTGGCATAGAGCACTGCGTGTTACTTCGCTGAAAGATCTGTATTCTCCTGATAACTCTTGTTAGCGAAAGTTCTAGTGTCGTAGTCCTTAGCTAGGACCAGGGTGAAGTTGGCCTATTCATTACCCATGCTGTTGAGCCGCCATGTGTATTCCAACTGATACCGCCGCCATGACGCAGCCAAGGACTTTCCATTCTCCTCACCGTAGAACCTTGCTAGTTCATGGGCGATTGATTCTGTAGACAGCAGAGTCCCGTAGAGATCAAAGGCAATGACTTTCTTAGTTGCCATTGCGAATTTATCTACCGCGGAGCAGCGCGGGAGAACAAGTCAATTAGTAGCGAGACTATACACTTGGCTATATCTCACGCCTTGTTGGAGTTTATAGCTGAAGTGCTTATTCATATTCGTCATGAGCTGTCATCGGTAACACATTAATAACTGGATCATGCGGGGTAGCTGTATACTGCATTGGGATAGGGATGTGGATAGCTTCAAGCTGCCTTTTGTACTCTTTACCGTCGTCATGGATAGCTATGAAGTCTATAAACGGAGCTTCCTTGCAAGTCAAATCAGATCTAAGATCAGATCAGGGATCTTTTAACGTCACTCACGCTCGCCTGAGCTCTCACCTAGTCTTAAACCGATTTAACGAAACACGGCCTAATAAGACTGATCCGTAAGATGGAAACAATACCAGAGGACCAACAGAAGAACTACGATATATTCAGAGACTGTCTCTCCACAGCTCTCATAGAGAAGATCTCACAGCCGGAACCAAAGCCAAAGAAAAGGTCCAGATCCAAGAAATCCTCATCTTCTTCACAACCTATATCTTCTTCAGCGAATGGGGAGGCAGAGTCAGATCTCAGCAACGCGGACGCCCTCGCGGAATTCGCGGATTACATCGCAGCCGAGACCTTCCAAGCGCTGCCCGTAGAACTGAAAACACTGGACTACTACGCTTATACCAAAGACGCAGACCTACAAGCGCGCTTCGCCCTCCCGCTCACCGGCGCCGACGTCCCAGGGATCCTACCATCCCTCGACCCCTCCGTCGCCGACACCCTAGAAGCCTACGGCGTGACGCACTCCCCGGAGCGCGGCGTCGCCGAGTTCCTCGCGCCGATCCTTTCCTCTTTCCTTACTTCCCTCTCCACGCCCCCGCCGGCGCCGCGCGCCACTTTGGCGGACGCCGAAGGGTGTGAAATGTGTGAGAGGGACTGGGTGCCGCTGTCGTACCATCACTTGATACCGCGGTTCGTGCACGCGAAGGCGGTGCGGCGCGGGTGGCACCGCGAGGAGGATTTACAGAATGTGGCGTGGCTGTGCGGGGCGTGCCATCGGTTCGTGCATAGGTTCGCGGGGCATGAGGAGCTGGCGCGGAAGTATTATACTGTGGAGTTGTTGATGGGGGAGGAGGCTGTGCGGAGGTGGGTGGATTGGGTGGAAAGGTTGAGGTGGAAGGGGAGGTGAGTTTATGAGACTATGGGAGGTAGGCTGCGGCAGGGTTGAGTATATATTTCTCACCTAGTGTAAGTAGAGAGGGGGCAGAAAATAACATGACTAAAGGGGGTAAAAAGAGGAAGAAGAAGAAGAAGAAGAAGAAGAAGAAGAAGAAGAAGAAGAAGAAAGAGAAATTGAACACCGGAGTCTAGGAATACCCATAAGCATGCTCATTAGAGGAAGAGTTTCAACAATAGTATTCTCTAAATCGAGCCATCGTTGGCATTTCTCTACGTAATAATTGTAGCAATTCCGTCATTACAGTGAGCCTTCCGGCCACTTATACGGGGGCCAAGGGAAATCCGGGTTGTAGCGCAATTGCAATACAACGCTCCCCTCAGGAAACTCTTTAGTAGTACCATCCGGCATCACTCTCGACCGCGCCTTAGAAGGTATAGTCCACCTATTCACCAGCCCTACCTCCTCCGCGAGACCCTCTCTCAACCTAGCCACCCTGTCGGGTCTGGGCATGAAGTTTTTGCGTAAATCCTCGTCGGTGCTCTCCTCGAACTCCCCCGGCTCCGCTGTGATCCACGCATCCTGGGACCGGTACTCCCTCTCCATATCCAAGCCGCCGCTAGCCCAGACCTCAGGCTGCTCGAAATTCTCCGGCACCGGCGACGCGACGCCGCAGCTGTCGAGGTCCTCCTGGATGCTCATGTTGGCAATATCATAATTGACCCACGTGATCGGCAGACACTCGGTCTTCACCAAAATCTCCCAGAGCACGGCCGTCGATTCCGCGATCTCGTCGTCTACTTCTTCCTGGTCCGCGAAGCGGTCCACGTACCATACGGCCCCTTCACGGATCGCCCGCTCGTCGATTAGCACGAAGGGCTCCGGGCGGCCGGCATCATCCTCCTTGATGCGGATGTACGCGTGTGGCTTGTTGAGATAGTCGGCGGGCGCTTTTTGGAGCACTAGCTCCATGCGCGTGTTGAAGGGCGCGCAGGTGCCGAGCTCGAAGGACTTTTTCAGCGCCGCGAGCGCGTCGTCGGTGATGTCCGAGAGCAGATATGCGTTGAACCGCGGGATGTTGTTGAGGGGTGGGAAAAACACCATCTTGGGCGACTGCTGGCTGCTTTACACAATAGTTGTGTCTTGCTGCTTAGATAATTACGAGAGGGAATGTTAAGAGCTGGCTTTAAACGTCAGGTATGTCCTAAGATTTGTGTAGGAGGTAGGTACTTTAAGAAATCGAAGATGGTAGGAGGCTGTGGCGGGGTATGACGAAATTCAAGCGAAAGAAAGGGGAACCACCAACAACCAACAGCGTCTCTGCTCGAGAATTATGTAGGTGAGCTGCATTTTTATATGTGGGCCTACCTATTGAGCAATGATATGCCCAGATCATCCTCTGCCTTGATATGTAGAAAACTCGAATGCAGACACTTGTCTATCAGTGGATGATGACCCGGTGTAGGCCAAGTGAACCCATTCTACGTAGCTTACCTACCTAAGAATAGAACAAATACGGTAATGGTCAAGACTGCTTCTGAGTATATTGGATTACGTTCAGAGTAGGGACATACCCATGGCATGGGCGGACGTAAAATGTAAGTGTTTGGGGTGAATGATCAGAGCTGTAGCTTAGATGTGATTTATCACCATCTTTGCGGTGCTGATGCGCCACCTGAAGTAAACGTCCTACTCATGACAGTTGCTCTTGACCTCTCCTTCTCCAGCTTCGCCAGTCCTACCCTGTCCGTGATGGGAGTAGCGTCAATAATATTGTCAAAAGCATCGTCGTCCTCTTCGTCTTCTCCATTATCCGAATCCGGTTCTATATCGGAATCCACTTGATACTTTTGCGGCTGGGGTGGAGGTATTGCCTGCGGCTTTGGCTTGCGATCCATGTTGTTTGAGTCGACGAACGGCTTCGACGCGAGAACCTTACGTCGAATTTCCTCCATTTCGGCATCATCATCTTCGTCGTCTGTTATATCGAAAGGGTCTTTGTCGCGCTCCTCATCCGCGGCTCCTGGATTTTTGGTGTTCTCACCAGGTTTCGGCCACTGAGTCGGCTTCTTGCCAAGATAAATCCCATCAACGTTATCGTCGTCCTCGTCCTCGCCTTCCCCGTCGCCCTCCCCATCGTCTTCCTCTTCCTCTTCATCATCAGTGTCGATAATTTCTCTACGATTTACGTTTCCCCCTTTCCACAAATCGTCGTCGTCGGCATTTTCTCTACTCTCGGCATGTTCGCGCTCCAATCGCTCCAGCCACTCCTTCTCCGTCTGCAGGAGCTCGTCCTCGTCGGCGCAAGCCGCATACTTCTTAAGAAGCTTGGAGTTGATGTTCAAGAAGGACTCGCCGTAGTTGAACGGCTTCAAAACCTCCTCGGCCCAGTCGGGGTGCCCGCATATATAGAAGGCGGCGGCCAGAGCCTCGACGCAGTTTAGTCGTAGCGGCTTGCCGTAGTTGACGGAGTTCGCGGCGACGAGATAGGGCAGCAATCGCTCGCACTTGCCGCCCACTTTGTTCCATTGGACTTCTTGTGTTCGCGCCCAGGAACACTCGACTACGGCGGCGCCGTACTGCTCCATGAGCTCTTTGTCCGCGGGAGATAGCTTGTGTTTGCCGTTGGGCGTGATGATGACGCCGTTGTGTCTTTGGCCGAGATGTAGGTCGCGCATGAGGCCGAGTCTGATGAGCTTCTTTCCCGAGCATCGCTTCGGATCGCAGTGGTTTAGATCCCAACATGCGGCTTTGAAGGCGGGCTTAGAGGATGGCGCATCTGCGTCTTCCCCGTCATTCTCGGTTTGGCGCGCTCGAGGACGGGAATTTCCATGACCTTTTCCCCCTCGAGATGAAAATTTGTCCTTCTTGTGGCGAACCATGGTGATCTGCTGTGTATGTAAGGTTATTAGGGATAACGTCAAAAAGGTAAAGATTTAGAATTGCTGCTAAATGATCTTGTAAGGTGCATTTGAATTCTTTTAGATGAATTGCTTGATGACGAACGTGGGGCAGTACCTGTCTGCTAGTATCTCCCCTGCATCTCGAAATTCGACTTCCCGGTCGGCGGGCAGGGCGGGGCTAAGAGTCTCTAAAATTCTAGGTTGGATCTTGCAGTTATCGGGGCGATTGCTTTTCTTAGGTGATATTTACAGCGGATGAACGGATGATCCGGCGCTATCCTTTCGCCATTCTACAATCTGATTGGTGTATTTGTCCATCTTCAGCGCTCCGCGTCAGCTTCTAAGGCTTTCTAGGTTGGCTCCTTCAACGCTGCCACAGTTTCCCGTCTGTGCCACAGGCTGCACTCAAAGTGGGATGCCTTGCTTTAGTTGAGCTCGATAGGATTTAGTGACTTGATAACACCTAACACGACCCTGTCCCTGACCCTTTTTTGAAGCCTCACATCATCATTATCGTCTGCCAATGAATAGGAAGACCAATCGCAGACTTCGCATGACCCAAATGTCTATGGATGAGCTAAACCCTTAAAGCGCATTGCACTCCAGCGCAAATTAAACTGTCTTGCATCCTTCTCCCGCTTGTGACGGACACTTGAGAAACTCGTTGTGCAGGATGGAAGCCGCCTCCGCTCGAGCTGCGGCGAGAGACCGCTGGAGCGAGTTGGGCTATCCGCGGCCGACACAGCTTCAACGATTTATAGCGAGCGCCTGCAGTCCCGAAAACTACGAACCGAACCTCGCCCTCAACCTCGAGATCTCCGATCTGATCAACAGCAAGAAGGGCAGCGCACCCCGCGAAGCTGCCACCGCCATCGTCAACTACATCAACTCGCGCAACCCCAACGTCAGCCTCCTCGCCCTGAACCTTCTCGATATATGCGTCAAGAATTGCGGATACCCATTTCACCTCCAGATTAGCACCAAGGAGTTTTTGAACGAGCTTGTTAGACGGTTCCCCGAGAGGCCTCCCATTCGGTACAACAAGGTCCAGTCTAAGATCCTGGAGGCTATCGAAGAATGGCGGAGCACGATATGCGAGACGAGCCGGTACAAGGAGGATTTAGGTTTCATACGGGACATGCACCGGCTGCTGAGTTACAAAGGTTACCACTTTCCCGAGGTCCGGCGGGATGATGCCGCTGTGCTGAACCCGAGCGATGTGAGTAAACTAACAACGTAGCTCTCATGCGCAGTGCCAATTGAACCAACTAACAACTATAGAATCTTAAATCCGCCGAGGAAATGGAAGAAGAGGAAAAAGAGGCACAATCTGCCAAGTTACAAGAACTGATACGGCGGGGTACGCCGGAGGATCTACAAGAAGCAAACCGACTTATGAAAGTCATGGCCGGTTTTGATACGAGATCCAAGACAGACTACCGGGCAAAGGCAGCTGAAGAGGTCGGCAAAATCCAAGCCAAGGCGCGTCTGTTAGAGGAGCGGCTAGCTGCCTTCAAGCCGGGCGACTCAATGAAGGACGGCGATGTCTTTGAGGAGTTGGCGTCGTCACTCCAAAGCGCGCAGCCTAAAATCCAGAAGATGTGCGAAGAGGAGTCAGATGACCACGAAGCGGTGGCCAAACTACTCGAAATTAACGATAGCATACATCGAACGGTCGAACGGTGGAAGCTCCTCAAGAAGGGTGATATAGAAGGCGCCAACAAGATCGCCCAGGGAGCACCTATCCCTACGCCATCGACGAGTGCTGGAAAGTCGACATCGGCTGCGAATGAGCTGTCGTTGATCGATTTTGATGGGGATGCAGCCGCGAACGGTACTAGTAATAATGGCAGCGGACCGAGTTCGCAGGCCGGTGGTCTTGAGAACGACCTATTAGGTCTTTCTCTAGGAGAAAGTAGTGGCAGTTTTGGGCAAGGAGGTGGAATCTCTCTTGGATTTGGGTCAAACCAAAGTGAGTAGAATATGTTCTTCGCCTCGTGCTGCAGAACTCATTGCAGACTTTGCATAATGAGGCTTAGAAGACAATTTGCTATCTTGAAACATATGAGCAATGTTTGCTAACTTTTGTCTAGATGTGCCGGGACCGGCTCTACTGTCATCCATAACCCAAAACAGCAGCGCCAAAGGACCCGCAGCATCGAACCCTACGCCTCCACCCTTCTCCCCCTTTTCGGGATTCATGTCGCCGCCGAGTGGTTCTCAGTCGAACACTCCCCAGCCATCCCTATCACAGCAATCTACGTTTTCCAAACCGCCTCAAAAGACAACCCCTGCGAACGACCCATTCGCCGCTCTTGGCACGCCTCAGTTCTCATCTAAGCCGGCTACCCCCAAGCCCGCAGCTCCCCCAGCGGCGGCTGCGGCGGAAGAAGACGACGAATGGTCGTTCTCTTCCGCGCTGCCGGAGTCTAAGAAGCACAACGTGACCGTCAAGGAGGGCGGCCCTTTGACGATCCACCTCCAGGCGGAGAGGTCACCGAACACGCCGAGCGGCTTGCTCTTGCGGTTTTTGTTTTCTAATACTACAGCGACGGTTCTTAGTGATCTGCACTTCCAAGTAGCTGTGACGAAGGTGAGCAGGCTATTTTATATCTCTCCCCCATATCCCCAAAACAGAACATCTACTTCGCAAAGTCATATACCCAATCCGCTCTATACCTAATATCGTCGAAACTTCGTTTCCCACCCTCGTCCCTCATCATCAGCCTTAGCAAACCAAAAACCCTAACCATAACCCAAATCTAACCAAATTTATTAGGGCTTCGAACTTCAGATGCAGCCGCAGACAGGCCGCACCATCCAGCCGCAGCAGACGTGGGGCGTGAGACAGGATGTCGAGGCCTTCCACGCGGGCGACAAGTTCAAGAGGGTCGAGACCATCAAGCTGCGGTGGCGCGTCAGCTACACGCTGGCCGGCAAGCTCGAGCGCGAGACGGGCGAGATACCCGAGTTCGGTATCGCGTGACGTTTTTCGTTGCTGTCGTCCAGTGGGGGGAGAGTAGAGGGAAGAGGGGCAAGAGTAGAAGAGGGAAGATGTGTGATGGTGATGGGATGGGATGAGCTCGAGGTGGTGATGATACACTGTCGGTCAAGATTAAGCTGCGGGTTAGATACCGGTGCTGGTACCGACGGTGAATTAATAGGATTTGAAAATTCTCATGTTGACCTGTATTTGCTTTTCGAGTGACTTACGTACCTGATTTCTTGCTGGCTTGCCACATGAAGTCCATATTACAGGCAGAATCGTCTATCCTACGTTGCTAAATCTAAGATTTCGTTCTAGCCTGTACATCAGACACTAAGTAGAATGATATGATATCGATGGGCCACGAAACAAGATCAGATAGGTACATGCTTCTGAAGTATCTATCCCATTAGGTATTGTTTGAGCAATGTCTACCTATTTGTACCATGACGCTCTGAAGGGGAGATCTGATATCTATGTGCATACAGAATATATGTACAAGTAGGCAATGCCACACATCTACACTTTTGCACTGTCTAAGGGTATTGCCCACGTCCATATCCGGTTTTCTATGCGGGTCATCTCGCATGTACACTATATCGTACAAGCTGAATTTCATCATCTCATGATAAGGCCAGCCAGTTCTTCACTCATCTACAAGCTCCGCTGCGTCTTAACCTCCTCATACGCCTGGATCTGGTCGCCGACCTCGAAGTCCTGGAACTCCTCGAAGCCGATACCGCACTCGGAGCCCTTACGCGCCTCGGTAATATCCCGCTTGACGTGTTTCAGGGTTTCGAGTTTGCCTATCCAACAATATCAGCATACAGTAAACCTGAGTTGCAGAGGAAGAGGAAGAGGAAGCAGGTAAAGAAGAACAGAGAAAACTCACCATCATAAATCTTCTCACCCGCCCTAAACACACGGAACAAGCTCGTCCTCGCCACAAGCCCATTGCGCACCCTACAACCCGCAATATTCTTATACGTGCGGCCTTTAACATTAATCGGGAAAACCTGGAGCACCTCCGCCTCACCCAGGACCCTCGAGGAAACCTCAGGCGCGAGGTACGCGCTAAGATTCTTCTTAACGTCGTCCACGAGATGGTAAATAACATTATGGTCCAAAATCTGCACTTTCTGCTCCTCGGCGATGCGCTTGATGTACCCGGGCGTCGTCGTCGCGAAGTTGACAATGACGGACTTGGAGGTCGCCGCGTGCTCGACGTCGAACTCGTGGATCGGGCCAGTAGTCGACCGCAGGATCCGCGGCCGCACCTCGTGGTTGCCGAGCTCGAGGATCGCCGCGCAGACGGCTTCTACGGACCCGTGCAGGTCGCCCTTAACCACAAAATTGACCATCCGTGTGCCGTCCTCCTCTTCCGGAAGCGCTTCTGCTGCTACCGCTCCAGAACCCCCCTTCTCGCCAGCCGCCTTTTCACGCGCGCGCTTCTCCTGAAGAGCCCGTCGCGCCTCGGAGACGACCTCCTGGGCCGCGGCGTCCTTCTCGCGCTCGGCAAGACCCTCGCGGTACTCGACGGCGTCCTTAGCGCGGCCCTCATCGGGGGCCTGCAGGACCATGTCGCCGGCGGCGGGCAGGTCCTTCCAGCCGAGGATC